>JASDQU010754472.1:46994-62194 GCA_032191745.1 Picea mariana | reverse complement strand
CGATGAAGTCATGGGGCTAGTATTCAAAGGTAGAGGTGGTCTACTCCATGGTTTTCTTTGTGGTTCAGAAGCATGAGGTTGTGAAATCTTTGGGGGTTTATTCCTTCTCATGTATTGAATGTATTTCTCTTTCCTAAGCTTACTTTTGGCTAGTATTCTTGTTAGATGATGATGAAGTCACTGGGCTAGTATTCAAAGGTAGAGGTGGTCTACTCCATGGTTTTCTTTGTGGTTCAGAAGCATGAGGTTGTGAAAGCTTTGGGGTTTTATTCCTTCTCATGTATTGAATGTATTTCTCTTTCCTAAGCTTACTTTTGGCTAGTATTCTTGTTAGATGACGATGAAGTCATGGGGCTAGTATTCAAAGGTAGAGGTGGTCTACTCCATGGTTTTCTTTGTGGTTCAGAAGCATGAGGTTGTGAAATCTTTGGGGGTTTATTCCTTCTCATGTATTGAATGTATTTCTCTTTCCTAAGCTTACTTTTGGCTAGTATTCTTGTTAGATGATGATGAAGTCACTGGGCTAGTATTCAAAGGTAGAGGTGGTCTACTCCATGGTTTTCTTTGTGGTTCAGAAGCATGAGGTTGTGAAAGCTTTGGGGTTTTATTCCTTCTCATGTATTGAATGTATTTCTCTTTCCTAAGCTTACTTTTGGCTAGTATTCTTGTTAGATGACGATGAAGTCATGGGGCTAGTATTCAAAGGTAGAGGTGGTCTACTCCATGGTTTTCTTTGTGGTTTAGAAGCATGAGGTTGTGAAAGCTTTGGGGTTTTATTCCTTCTCATGTATTGAATGTATTTCTCTTTCCTAAGCTTACTTTTGGCTTCTTCATCCATAGAGGTCAGCATGTCCATCTTAGCCAACGTATCACTGTCAACACTTCTTTGTTTGATTCGTCTCATTTGCTCATTAGTGATTGAGTAGGTTTACTATTGGATGTTGTATATGTAATCAAGGTCTTCAACAAAATTTAAACTTTCAAGGCCACTAGGGTCTTTGCTATTTTCAAACCCTTGGTTTTGAGGATAATCCCATTCATTATGTGATTTGTTGCAAGGTAAGCACCAAGGGACTTCCTCTTGATTGACCATGTTAGCAAGAGCGAGAGGATTGGGTACTCTTTGTTCTGGGGGAGGTCCATTTCTATTCCACCTCTGATTTCCTCTTGGTTTATGGTTATTCTGTTGATATCTGGGAGGAAAGTTACCTTGTTGAACCCTATCCCTCTCTAGACTCGTTGTTTTGTTCAAGAGAGTAGTTTGCGTTTGAATCAGCTTGAAAGTTACTTTCTCAAACTTTTGAGTTAGGATAGTTATGGGATCTTGGGAAGGATCAATTGTGTTCAACATTCTAAGTTTGGTTTCCGCTTTCGAAGTGGATTCGCTTGAAGAGCCTAAAGGATCTACTTTGGTGGAAGCCATGTTTTATTCAATTTTGCTAGCCCAATTTTGAGCTAACTCTAATGTGGTAGGGAACTTGTCTCTTAGCATGAGGCCAAATTGACCCTCATATGCATTTGTGTAATGTAAGAGGATGGCATCATCTTTGGGCTTGGTCTTATTAGGAATTTTGTCAATCAACATCCTAAACCTATCATCGAATTCATTCAGTGTTTCATTTTCTATCTTCTTAATCTCATGAAGTTGAGACAACAACATTCTACCATCTTTGCTAATAGCCCATCGCTTCATGAAGGCATCGTGGAAATCTTGCCATCTTTTAATACTTCCATATGCTAGGTTTCTATACCATCAATTAGCCTCTTCTTCTAATGAAATTGCAAACAATTTTAGGACATCTTCATGATCCCCTGGGATATCATGTGCACCAACCTTATTATAAAAATTTGCTATATGTTCTTCCGCTGTGATTACATTATTGCCTGAAAACTTTGGAAGCCATTTGTGATATTTATTAGGCATGTCATGAGGGAAACCTGGGATCCTAGACATATCTGAATCATTGTAGACATTTCCAACCCACAGTTGACCGGCCATGATTATTGAATTTAAGTTATCAGTGAACAATATTCTTATGTCTTCTAGGATTGCAAGGCTATTGTTTAATGAAGTTTGATAACCTTTATTGATTCTCCTTCTATAAGCCTTCTCCGGATCAGAGTATCTTGGAAAAATTCTTTGGGAAAAACTCCTCGTGGAGTATCTCCCGCTCAAATTTTCTTCTTGGGGAGTCACCGGATGAGTGTGCTAGATAAAACTTCGTTTTCTGCTCATCAAATGTGTTGAAGCATAATGTTTTAAATCCAGTGAAAGGACTCTGTCCCCGGAAACGGTGCCAAAATGTTATCACCCAAACTCGCACCTCTTAGTGCAAAGCGCCTTCACAAGGTCCTAAGCTCAAGTGTAGAAGAGTTGTCACTGTCACCTCAACAACTACTTCTCTCACTTTAGGTTACGTAATCCAACACAAGGGGGCCTTCCCTAATAGCAACTAGGCTCCCAAAGGCAAGAGATCTAAGATGGCCTAGGTTACTATTCACTTGAATGAACTATGTATGATTTCTGGTTGCTAATCAAGTTGATTATTAGTGACTAAGTTCAGATCTGATTTTGGTGAGGTAAAATTAGGGTTTGTAAGGTATTTTTTATGTGTATTAACCCACTTAATTTCCAGATCTGAAAATTAGCTAAATGCTGTTATAAACTTGCTTAAAATGAGTTAAATTAAGCCAGCATTCAAGTTTATTACAGCAGATTGTTTTAACCTTGTATTAGATATGAAATCGTGTTAACCTAAGGCTAAAACACTTCTAAATTTGAAGAATTCAAGTCACTTACGAGTTCTGAAAATTGCAATCAATAAACAGACATGTAAGATGATCTAAATTACCCTATTTTAATGCAGGCTTTTGGGACAGCAAGGCAGATTTCCAATAAGATGCAATTTCCAGCTTGAAACTAGGGCTATCTACTGTGCAACCTACGGTTTCTAGGGCTGAAGTTTTATGTATAAGCAACAGAAAATTCCAGATCTACATAAAACAAAAGAAAAAGAATGGAAATGCAATTTTGTGGGTGATGACTTTAGCTTCTTCTACCTCAAGCATTTTTACCTTTCTCTTTTTTAAGGCATTTTCATACATGGGACTTTTCTTTGTATTTTAGACCTTGCCACATGACATATGATAAACCAATCATGAAAAGGGAAAGTGATGAAAATGCAGTAAGATGGTGATTAAATGATGGGGTGTGAAAAATGGCTAGGGAAAATGAAGGGAAAACACCTACCTAGGTCACTAGTAGTACAACTTGACTCATAAGATGACACTTATCTAGAGGTAAATTATGAACACACCATGGAACAACATAGTAAGAGACAACAATTTAGAGTGTTATGAGCCATTATAGAATACACCAATGATCATGATGGGTTATGACCCACATCCCAAAAGCAACACCATCATGTGCAAGAGGAAGATCATAAGGTACAACACTGTCTGGTACAATCTCCATCAAACACCTGTCATCATGGGTGTCAGCTGAGCAAATGCTAGAAACATCTCTGGCAAATATCCATAGATCTCATCTGTAGAACTGCTGGTTGTGATCAAAATCACAAGTGCATCAATCCTCTAGTCACCCCTACAAGTCATGGGATAACATGGACAATGTTATGGTTGTGAAAATTACTTGCAGGTCTTCAATTCTGTCTTTGCCTGTAGTTTCTTATGCCCGTCTTCATGTATACATAGAAAGGTTGCAAGTGCCACCTAATTGAATAAGACATCTATACGCCTTGATGGCACAGACCAAGTCCTCATACAGATTACTTGCAGCTTTTCCCTGGATCTTTATGGCCTTTCATTTTTATAATAATTTCTCTTGCTCGAAATGGCGGTGCAACAATAAGATTTGGTTGTAGAAAATAAAGTAAACATTTGGAGAAAACAATATAAACATTTTGTTTGAGATGTTATTGCTGAACTTTTTCATATATTAGTTTCTTGGTCTGGCTGCACACTTGATTGTTTTCCTAATTATTCTGAGCTTGACAGGATACAGGATTTGCTGATATAATATGCCCAGTACAAGTAAAATCTGTGCTGTTCGAACTGAATTCTCCATTAGTAGCACAATCGATGTTATCACAAGAGCCAAATAATAATAAAGCATCCCCAACCTCTTATCAGGAGCTTAAAGGTTCATCTGATACTCGTCAGCAGTTGGCCAAGGTTGAACTCAATGATGGGAACTATCTCTATGCCAGATTGGTGGTAAGCTTCAAGTTTCTTTCATTTGACAGGGTGAATAATGATGCTTTCAAAAAAAATTGTTTGAAAGTCACTTTATAGGATAACTTTTCTAACAAATTAATTTACCAAACTTTTTCTTCTCCAGTCTTGAAGTACCTTCCTGTCTGTCTTACTGTTATTATTAGTATATTATTGTTTTTCTTTTTTATTTGGCAGTAACACTGTAAGCTAAAAATATTCTGAGTTATTATTTCAGGTTGGAGCGGATGGTGGGCGTTCCCAAGTCCGGTCAATGGCAGGGTTTCAAACCACTGGATGGGACTACAAGCAGCATGCTCTTATTTGCACTGTGGAGGTTGAAACTGAAAATCAAACAGCATGGCAGAGGTTTTTACCCAGTGGTCCTCTTGCTCTTCTTCCTATGGGGAAGAAATTTTGCAACATTGTGTGGTCAACTACTCCAGAAAAAGCAGCAGAGCTTAAAGGAATGACTGAGGGTGATTTTATCAAATCAGTAAACAATGCTTTAGAGCATGATTATGGACAACATCCTCAGTCACAATTTTCTGAAATTATCAACAGCAGTTTTAAATGGCTTACTGGCGAGTTAATGCCCTCAACATCGGAACCTTTTCAGAGTCCACCCAGAGTAATTGGCTTGTCAACGGCACGGATGTCGTTTCCCTTGTCATTAATGCATGCACGCGATTATGCATCAAATCGTGTTGTTCTTGTGGGTGATGCAGCTCATACCGTGCATCCATTAGCTGGGCAGGGAGTTAACTTAGGATTTGGTGATGCTGCTGCACTGGCAAGAATTCTTAATGAAGGCATTTTGACAGGTTCTGATATTGGGGAGGTATGTGTTTTAACTTTTAATACTCTCAGATATGTTTTTGCTCTTAGTATGCTTTTCAAAATCATGTATGTTACTATTAAGAAGAACACATTATGTAGTTGCCATCCTGGATGGCATACTGCTGTACATTCTGCAATGCATTTCAACCACTGGACTCAAGTATCAACCATGGTAGCAGGGGAGCTTGTGGTTATACTAAACCAGACTATAGTTTAGGACACAGTTTCTTTGGGGAAGAAATGCTTGTAAACATTCACGAGTCATGATAACTTGTTATATTCGATCTTTGCTGAGTCACCAACATAAAGACATTATGGGTGCAATCAGGTAACATTGCTTTAAAATATTTATTATGTTCTCCTTTTGTCATTTTTTCTGAGATACATTTAATTCCTTAGGACACATGCAGGACACATTATTTTTTCATGTGTGCCTTTTTGAAGAGATTGGATATCCCAATAATAGGAGTCTCATGGGTAAGGGACTTGCCTAAGAGGAAGTAGGTATCAATAGCCAAAACGTCATTTAGAAGTAATTCAAGCGTGTTACAGATTTGTATCTAAGTTGTATGAAACTTGGAAAAGAGTATGGGTTTCAGAAATGAGAATGCTGTGGAAATGTGACCCCCACAAATGGGTA
Source organism: Picea mariana (assembly GCA_032191745.1). NCBI lineage: Eukaryota > Viridiplantae > Streptophyta > Pinopsida > Pinales > Pinaceae > Picea > Picea mariana. The sequence continues at coordinate 56,481 of JASDQU010754472.1, read as the reverse complement.
CGTTAAAGGAAATAAAGTAAATAAAAAATACAATATATATATTAATGTTTTTTTTTTTAAATAGCACATTATCTTTCAAAAAATTAAGAATGATACACATAAATAACACTTTAGAACGAAACCCTGTTGATTTTTTTGTAGCTTTGGGAGGTATTCCCTCAAGTGGCCTTGGTGTCGGGCATGTGAGAATCTTCATTGGCACCACATTGGACTTTTCTTGGTGAAAACTGTTGAAATATTGTAACTGCGAAGAATAGTCTAATTATAATTGAGTTATTTTTATATAGATCAAATCCCCTTTTGTGGTTTGATCATGTGCGCTACTTCTAGGTCATCCGTAGATAATGTCTCGAAGTCAATACAAGCTGACCTGCTGAAAAGAAGAGCAATGATGTCTCTCTTCCCTCAGCACGAAGTGATAAATCAAGAAGATCAAGATGAAAGAACCAGGTACTATATCCCTATTGCTGGATGAGGGGGATGACTGACTCAAAGTAGAAGACTCAATGATAAGAGATGACAAAACAAGACATATGACGACTCAAGACACTCCTATGTCCCCTATGTCTCCAGGCTCACTCTAATGATAGACACAAAGGCTCGGCATGTGAAAGATAAACATTCAAATTTTGACCTAGGAATAACAGTTATGGATAGCCATTATTCAAGAAAAGAAAGACACACAAGACACACAAGACACGACCACATGCTGATATAACTAGGAAAAAATCAACGACACTTATGCAAAGACTGGAGTAAATAACTGAAGGAAAAAAACACTGCAAGGGAAATGTAGATTGCTGTCCTAAAATCTGCAAAAAAACAGCAAGCTAAACTACTAAAAAGACAATGAGGAAAAGGAGAAGGACCTATTCTAACACCCAAAAGTCTTACCCCAAAGTTGCAATGATGAAATCATCATACTCAAAGGACCAATGTAACCATGCAGCCAAATGATTAGTCCGACGAGAAAGGTCAACACAGTCAACCTTCCAGGGTGACCAACCAGGAAATCTCATAAGACCCAAAGTCGCCTTGATAGTGAAGGCATAGTTGATGGTTATTGGTTGATTGTAGGCTGCTCATTGGGATCTAGAACATGGTATTTCAACAGTAACCAGCATGAAAGCATGAGAGCCAGAACTCTTAGAATCTATTTGCTGAAATACCTCCATCATCTTGAGCTCAACTGGGTCATGATGAACTCTGATATCCAAGTCATGATCAATCTCAAGATCCCGAAGAACGACCTCGAGATGCGGAATCATAGGCAAAGTGTAAGGGACATAATCCTCTGGTTGAGCCAAAAGCGGTTCCTCCTATTGTAATGGTGTTTGATCAAGTTGTTCATGGACCACTATTGTGATAGGCAAGGATGAAGCCTCTACTAAGATGGGCACGAATGACATCCCCTGTTGACTGATCTCTACTTGGTTAACCTGTGGTTCCTCCTCTTGAAACTGTTCATCCTCTTAAAATTTTTCATCTTCGCTAATTGGAGGAATCAATGAACACTCCTGAGTATTCAAATCTTCACCTTCATCTTCTTGGACCTTTGCATGTGACTCAAATGGTGCAACTATTGGTTCTGGCTCATCTAAAATTGAGCTATCACCCTCCTGTTCATCTCTAGGAACTTGATACGGTGCAAGTTGTGGTTCATCTTCAATAACACAAACTTCTTGCACTTCTGTAACAACCAATAGTTGACGATCATCGAGTGGAGTTACCCTCACTGGTTGGTCTGGGACATGGATCGAAGGGAGTTCATAGGATGCAAGATCATTTTTTTCTAACTTGATAGCGGCAGCTTGCGCTTCCTCTAGATTTTGAGGGTCTTCATTCCTAAGAAAAACACCAAAAATACCATCAAATGCCTCAAGATAATAAATCAAAGAAGCAACTTCGTTAGGCCTTACTCTATTAGGAATTCGATTGTAAAATTTGGAAAAACGAGCGCTAAATTGGAAAACAATTTCACTTTCCTGCTTTTTGATAATTGAAAAAATTGTGCATAAGAAGAAAATGTCCTGTGTATTTGCCTATCTCTCAGTGAATTTCTCTTGGAAGGAATCCCATCCATCAATGGAAGCATCAGAAAGGGACTTGTACCATCTTGTGCCTCCCCCTCAAGGGTCGACACAAACATCCTCATCACCACATCCTTATGTTCCACATCAAAATCGCCCACCACTTGCAAAAATTTAGCCAAGTGATCCTCAACTGATTCTCCCAACCTCCCTGCAAACAAAGGTATGCGTTTAAGCCATTTATGTGCAGGTAAGTCATGAGGATAATCTAGGAATGCAACAAAACTTAGTGGGTCAAAGGTAGAAAATCTCCACCTTACTGGTGGCCTCACAGCTGCATCCATATTGTTAGTCTCAGATAGAAGAAAGCACAACTGCTACCCTACTACTAGCTCGAGATGGAAATAAAACGAAAGATAAAAAGGTCGAAGATACATTCACCATAGTGCTCGTCGAAAAATAACTTACCTAAGTACTCACACGCTTACCAACTTTGAGAGGAATTCTTGGTGAAGGGATAGGCTTGTTTCGGAAAAAGATGTTGAGTTACTTCAAGCTCGGAACTAGACCTTGTGAGGGAATCAAAACCGAAAGATCATCTTGTGTAAGTCCCCAGTGGAGTCGTCCCTGGATACTGCCGAGTCGCCAAGTGAGTTAGAAAAAATAAATCAATTAAAGTAAAAACTCACCAATGTCATTGTTACCAACGCTAGCATTCCTCGACAATGGTGCCAATTTGTTAGCACAAATTTCCACCCTCCAATTGAGTTGATACAACTTGTTATTACAATGATGAAAACTTGGCTAATTAAAGGAGTAAAGCCCCAAATTGTCATGGGATAGATCCCTCTCCATTTGGGCTAGTGCTTGCTAGCCTCAAAGGGGAGTCCCCAGGCACCCTGGGTACCTTGCTGTTGTCTTTTATAACTGTTTTTCTGCGTGTAAACCCAAAAAACAATGAGCTGTTCATCTTGGACAGCGTGTTAAAACTGTCCAAAACGATGGGGAAAATATAGTTTTTCACTTGGAGGGATCTTGCAGGGTTAGCACAATGAATATAGAATAGAAATAGAACAAAAAATTGCTCAAAAGACCAATAAATCACAATGAACAGCGAGAAAGAAACTAATCTAATTGAAAAATTAACATAGTACCGACAAGAAATAAGGTTTGAACACAAACACAAAATTTCTTTATTGATAGGCTTGCAAGAGGGTTGGTTGTGCCATAATTGACGAGCCCACAACTTGTACAATGGTCACTTTGCTCAAAGAAGAGTAACTAGACTAAGAACGAGAGAGAAGAATGAGAGAACAGAAGTATGCTAGCTGTTGCAATATCCGACCAATAACCATTGAAGACCATCCAATATATAGGAGAGGAGTGTGAATAAAATACGAGTTAATGTGCATGAGGGAATACGTGTGAGTGAGTAATGCGCATGGGTGAGTTATGAGTGAGTGTATGCGCATGGTGAGTTAAATAATGGCTAAGATGCATGGAGGATAATTTTATCTTTCCAACACATGTTAGATTATTAAATTTGGCCAAGGGACGAGGGAGTTACGAGTTAAGGGGAAATTCGCCCTATTTTTTAGGGATTTCCTAAAATTTAGGAATTTTGCGTTTAAAAGCAATTTAGGGAGAAATTTTAGAAACTGATTGCATGGAAAGTGAGAGGAATAGAGTGAGAAAAATTAGCCTTGAGTGGCTAAACTTTCTCCAGACAATGCCACCTCACCCATGCACCATCTCTTTAGCTTAATTAATTCTCATTTAATACATAATCCTTGGAAAATGCACCCTTGGTCTGTGATGCCGTGTAGATGCCGCATCATCCTGATACTCTGGCACATGTCAAACTCTGAGCTTGCCACTTGTCACTGTTGGAGATGATGATCACTACTAAAAATAGAAATTTCCAAAAATAGCCATCTAGTCCCAAAAATTTGAAACTTGTCGAAACTAACCCAAACTCTCCACAAATGATCGGAATCACTAGGAGACCACCATCATGTGTCTACTGCTAAAAATAGACACTACTAAAAATAGAAAGTCCTTGCATGTCCATGGTATTATACTCATTGGATTCGATTTTCCGTAAGGAATCCAAATCCGCAATCAAAATCGACATGCGAGCCCTAGTGCTCAACCTGCTAAAAATATAAATTTGTGCCAAATCATCCCGAAAAAGGTCCAAAAAACTCAGAATGTCTTAAGGATCAATAATATGTGCTCAGAATTTGAATCTATGGCATGTATCTCAAACTGCTAAAAATAGAAAGTTCTTGTATGTCACCCTGAAAAGTGTTGTCGGGCCTAGAATCATGCAAGGACCATCCCTGTATGCTCAAAACTGCTCCAAACTGTCAAGAGACCCACTCAAATTGTGTCTCCTAAAAAGTAGCAACACCTGTTGTATGTAGACATGTCTCTCAAAATGCATGGGAAACCATGCTAACTCTACCTCTGAACAAAATAGCCATGTATCGATCATATACCTGTCTCCAATGGAAACCAACCTCTACTAACCACAAGTACTAAACTCTGGGAGAATATCAGAATGCCAGCCAAAATAATGCATGGTGGCTCTTAACCCTCAATATTTTCAAGAGTGAAAATCTAGGGGTTAACACTACCTAAAAATTTTAATTTTTAAACCAAAAAAATCAGTTTTTGTGGGTCCCACATGCGTTGTACAAACGTTGAAACATGTCGTACGTACGTTGACACGCTTTTCAGACCCAGTGAAACGTGTATAAAAAACGTGATACGCATTTTACTCGGCTTGAAATGCATATGTAATGCGTTTCATGCGAGTTTTCGTGTTTTGGTACAGAAACGCTACTGGTACCAAGGGGGTGGCGTTTCCTGCAACTTAGGATATTTGTGTTTAAGATCTATGTTGGATTAGGGTTTGCTAAAGTGTTCACTGTATATCCATGATCTTTTTATCATTCCAACTGCAAGACAGTGAGAGAAGGAAAGAAGATTTTAAGAGCATTTACAAAGAGGAAAGTAGCGATATACATAGGCAAAGGAATGACCTCAAGGCATAAATGAATGTTAGGGTCGTTGTTGGAGAGAGTGATTTTGACCTCATATTGTAGGTTTTGACCTCAAACCACTTGTTTTTAAGATTGTACCACATGTTTTCTTCCTAAAACGTGCCTTTTTCTTCCATGAGCCACGACTTACAATCGTCGTACTATCCAAAAAAACTAGGATTTACTTGTTTCCAAAAGACGAGGAGGATTAAGGAAGGTTTGACCTTATGGACCACGAATTAAGTGACCCAAAATGGATTTGGGTTGTTGAGGACTTGAAATGAGGCATCTTAACCAGTTATGGGCCAAATAAGGGTATTTGAGCCCCATACAACACCTAAACAGTGGGCGAGTTTCCCAAATGAGTGCCCCAAGGGGTCTCAGAGAGTTCAACTGACGACCAAGGGAAAAAGGCTGAGGAAGAGGGAAAGAGGGTAGCCTTACGTAAGTCTAGATATCCCTAAGGTTGTACGTCTTACCTAAGACTAGATATCCCTAAGGTTGTACGTCTAAACTAAGGAAAAACAACTCAAAGGAGAGTGATCCGATACTAAAGAGCCTTTGCAATGAAGGACAATTCACAAGATGTAACCTTGTCATCACAGGTAGGGTCACACATGGAGACGAAATAGAAGTTGGACAAATTGCTATATCCCTAGTGGGTAGGCGTATGTGAGTACTAAAGTGAAAAATCCATATGTTACATATTGCTCCCCTTGCATGCACTTCTATACATGAGAAAGCATAGTAGGAGTTGCAAGGAGAGAAAAGCAAGTAGCAAAGCAATAAAAGACAAAGAAAATAACAGTAGCAACAAAGGCAAAGAAATGATGCATGAGGGAATGTGTTCACTGACACATGTAGCTTGAGTTAATGCCCGTCATCACGACGGAATTCCCCACTTTTGTCGGGTCTTGAACTCGACACTCATGTGGAGACTTGTATATCCCTATAATTGATGCAAAAGAAGCCACAAGGCTTCATTGTAGGCAATATGATATCAAGAAAGTGAAAGACAAGCAAGAAGCAAATAATGCATGCCAAGCAGAGAATGATGGGATGGGTACAAGCAAGCCTAACTCCTACGAAAGAAAAGAAACAACTAAACTATGAAATGAGATGCAAGCAAATCTAACTACCATGTAAGTGAAATAACAGCTAGACTATGGATTGGGATATAAGCAAGTCTAATCATTATGATAAGAGAATAAGAACTATACTAAGAAAATGAATGTGCAAAAGAAATGATAGCGGGAGTTAGATATGAGATCAATGCCTACACTTACCTAGGTGCAAGTGATACAAAGTAAGAGCTGATTTTTGGGTGTGCCATGTGAGAGTAGAGAGCCCACTTGGTCGTGTTAGAGAGGTGAATGAGAGCAATGCAAAGCAAGAAATATAAAGTGAAATGTAAGTGAAATACAATGGAATGCGAAAAGGAAAGAGAGGAGTTAGAAACATCATACTTGTACTTACCTAAGCATGATAAGGTAGGATCCCATTGAAGTGTGTGAAAGATGTAAAATCTCAAAGCCAAAGCAGGTTATGTTCCTGTGAAACAAAGGTTAATGGCCTACCTAAAGCGAGGAAAGGACGATGACACAAACTCTGGAGGGAGGACAAGAAGAGGGTGAAAGTGAGGGAAAGGAGGGGGGAAAAGAGACACCTATTCTAGGGTGGAACTAGCAAAGGCAAGAAGCCACAGTGCTAGTGCAAAACTAGTTAGGGAAAGAGGCGAGAGGTGAGAGAAAGAAGATGTTGAGATGGTTGAAGAAGCAATTCCATAGATGTAATCTACAGAATGCGACAACCAAGATAAATATTTCAAGGAAGAGACAAGGAAGAAGGGTCACAGTGACCAGTCCCATCTAGGAAGAAGTTTTCTCAAGTTGGGCCCTACTTGTGAGTGAAATACTTAGAGGAAGTTAGTGACTAATGAGGTGACCAAAGGAGGCAAGCAAGAAGGGTGAAGAGAGAGGAAAAGGGAGAGGTGAGGCTACCTTGAATAACTCAGGGAAGGCGATGAGAAGGACAATAGAGGCAAGGCGAAGCAAAGAGAGAAAGAGGGCGTTGTTGATTTTCTGAGGTAAAGAATACTAACAAAAGAACGGTGTGGTACCCTAGGGTGCTTGGGAGAAGCGTTTGAACCTAAGTTGCACAATACAAGGGAATGGGTATGCATTTCCGAAATAGAAACATGTTGGAAACATGACTCCCCAAAATTTGGAAACAAGGAAACACGATATATATATATATATATATATATATATATATATATATATATATAATGTTGCTATTTTATAAATAACACATTATATTGAAAATTTAAAAGAAAACATTATGAATTAATGAGCAAGAACATTTAAATGACAAGCAATGTTCCACCATTGCTTATATTAGGATCCTCATCATTAGTGTCACCCTTTGCCTCTACCTCGATCCTCTAGGGGCATCCGTCGACATCACCCAATTTTAATGAAACCGTCTAATCCAACCCTTAAAATATGGTAGAAAAAGCTCAACATGCCTAATCAATGATTTTGGTTTTAGTGAAGGGTACATTTTTGCTAAGGTCATGAAAGAGGAGTTCAACAATCAATACCACCAACATCAAGGTACATAAAGGGCTTGGTTCTCTTGATCAAATGGCAATCCCATACCCTCATACACTATAGAATCCAATGAAAATGTTGCAATCCTACCAATCCGGAAATCTTGAAAACTGTTAAGTCTGTTAAATTTTGAATCTCAAACAACTAATGGTAATGCTAAAATTTAAGTAAACAAGTTTCCATAGGGAAACACGCCTGGTACGACACCAAGTCCCACATTTCTTGCAACATAGGTTTGAACCCTTGAAGGGTTGTTCTACTTTGTTTGTTGTTGATTTTGCATTGAGTTGTGCTTCAAATTTGCATGATGACTACTTTTGGTCTTAGAGAGTGTGATAGATTGGATGATCCTTCCAATCTCATACCTTGGAAATGTCGATTGCAAATGCTTTTGGAGGAGGTTGAGCTTTGGGAGCATGTGGTGAAAGAGATTTCTGCACCTACTGATCCAACAAAGTTGGCCTCCCATATTAAAGAGGCCAAAGCAAAGATAATCATTTCTGATACAGTGAAGGATCACTTGATCCCTCACATTGCAAAGAACATATTTAGTAAGGATATGTATGAGGCTTTGGTTGGTTTATATAAGAGTTCTTATGTCTCTAGACAGATGCTCTTGCGAAACAAGCTTTCAACCATCCACATGAGTAACAATATAGATATAATGATGAGCTCCATGCCAAGGACCACAGAGTTAAGAGATCGGTTTGCTGCCATAGGGACAGTAGTGGAGGATGAGGAGTTGGTGTCCATTGCTTTGAATGGACTTACTCCATCTTGGAAGCCTTTTGTCCAAGGTGTTTGTGCTCATGAGAAGTTGCAAGCAAGAAAGGATACAAGAAGTGTAAGATGGAGGATTCAAGTCCAAGAAAGAAACATTTGAGTAAGGTGAAATGTTTTAGGTGTCACCAATTGGGACATTATGCCAGCCAGTGTCCGAAGAAGAAGGGAAAGGCCAAGTAGCAACATCTTATAGTGAGTGCAAGTACTATAGCAGAAGTGGATGAGGTATCATCCCTATTTGAGAATGCCTTCTCCATGGCCTCTTGTTTGTCTTCTAACACTATGTCAAGTGTTGGATGGTGTGTGGAACAATGTGGAGCGCCCCCCCTGGCTCCTAAGCTCCGAAGCGCGCTCCTGAGCGTTCTTAGATGCTCCCTTCCATTTCGGGAGCACCACGCTCCCCCCATGCTCTGACCATGCTCCCTCAAAGCGCCCAAATGCTTCCACGCACAAGAGAAAAATACCTTTTTTTTTCTAATTGTTGAGTGGAGGTGGGGACCTAGGGCAAGTTAGGGTTTAGGGGAAAGTGAAGAGGAGAATAAAGGAGCTCTTCCCCCTCTCTTTTTCTCATTCTTTCATCTATGTTTGCTTGATTTTGAAGGAGAGTGCAAATTTGTGAGAGCTTGGAGGAGAGAACAAAGACAACCATCTATATCAAGTTTCAACTTGTTGCCGTCCTAATGCACACTTGCAGACGTGAGCTAAGTCCAACTCACTTAGTGTGCCCTCAGAGACACAATGTCTAAGTTCCAGCCCACACTGTCACCTTGACTGGAACTTCTTCCTTCTAGGCTCACTCCTAGGGAAGCCAAGGGGGGTAGTCCCTAGTTGCTAAGTTAGTTTTACAGTTGATGTTCTAGGAGTTAGTTTTAATTTGTTATAGGCCAAAGGGGGAAAACTAGCCTCTGATGATCAAGCAGCAACGCAAAGTGCAGATCTAATCTATTATGAGAGTCAGCCCTTTTCCTAAGTCAACTAAGACTAGTGCCTATGTTGGGCTATGGGGTCGACTAAG
>JASDQU010754472.1:0-16941 GCA_032191745.1 Picea mariana | reverse complement strand
ACATTCCTCACATGCAAAGGAATCCTACACGAGCAAACTCTCTTCTTTCTCCTGTCGGCGCAAACTTCTACATGGAGTATTTCGGACAAACGAGTTAAATTCATACCCTCTTAAACCTGATATGTGGCGAAGTTTCATAGATGACATTTTTGCAAGTTGGGTGCATGGAAAAGAATAACTTGACAAGTTTCTCGATCATCTCATTGACAATTAGATCAATCAAATCTATCGTAAAGGTGGAGGAGAACAACAGTTAAGCTTCCTTAGATGTGAGGGCAACAAAGAACATGGATCAAATCTATCGTAAAGGTGGAGGAGAACAACAGTTAAGCTTCCTTAGATGCGAGGGTAACAAAGAACATGGACGGCTCAATATCCTACCAAGTCTACAGGAAAAAAAATCCATGCAGACAAATGTCTACATGCCAACTTACATCATCACCCTGCACAAAAGGCTGCTGTCTTAAATACACTCATAACCAGGGCCATTAACATATCAGATCAATAACACTTGGAGCAAGAAAAATCACACCTCAGATCCACTTTCAATTTTTTTTTTTTTACCACCATGAACAAATTCAAAAAGCTTTTTGCAAAGCCGCAAACACCCAATCCTGTCCTCCCAACACCAACCCTTCCGATGTTACACCATATGTCTCTCTTCCATTCATCCAGGGTGTCACAAATAGAATAGCCAGGAAAACATTAAGGTGGTTTTTACTCTACCCAACAACTTTACAGGAAAACATTAAGGTGGTTTTTACTCTACCCGACAACTTGAGGAGCCTCCTGAGATCCGTCAATGATCAGTGCATCCCCCTTCTTTCACAAGGTATACATGAGATTCCTTGCTCTTGTGGTCTCTCATACATTGGGCAAACTGGGCGCTTGATTCAAATGAGAACCAAAGAACACACGACAGACATACACCATAATAGAGTACATAAATCAGTGCTGGCAGAACATTCACATAAGACAAAACATCACATATGCATTGAAAGTACAAAGGTGGTCGTCAAAGAAAGCCAACTCTTGAAAAAATTGGTTAGGGAAGCTTTGGCGATTGAAAAGAAACGAAAGTGTCTAAACATGGAAGATTATTGGAGACCGGTCGTCAACATCATATGTAGGCTGGCATAAACTCAACAATCAATAACACATGGGTTGACATAAACAAGAATTTCTCTAAATAATTCTTTGTTCGATATTTATTCTCAACATTCAATATCTATTCCTCACACTCTTTGAAGATGGGTCTTGATTGAGAACTCAAAATGTCAGCTTTGATAAATCCACCACACAATACAAACCAAAAGCATATTACAACATCACAAAGCCTTGTCTGAGTGTTAGAAAACTTATGGGGGACAATGTCCACATAGGTTTGCATACCAATCAGCATGCTTGATTATTGCCTGGAGATTGAAAAACCATTTTTGAATGCACTAGAAGCTCCTTTTTGATGTTCGCCTATTAGGTTTTTCTCCTTTCAAACATTTTAAGCATTGATATCTTTCCGAGGGCTTCCTGAAGCCATTACCTTGCAAAAAAATCTGGTTGGTTTGTCTCATTTAGAGCTAATGAAATGAAGTCAAGCCATCAATTGAGATCCTTTTGCACATCTCAATTCAATGGCTTTGATATGACGTTGGAGCTTAGTTCCCTGGGCCTAGAGCTCTACATCAAAGGGGCTAGATTGGAGTTTTTATGCAACATGGTCCATCTCCTCTTCAAACGCTTTATTTTGCTTCCTTTTGAAAACAAGCTACAACAATGCGACAAATATAGCCTCTAAGAAAGGATTTTTTTTCCGGAAATGGCATCCTCCCCCTGATTAATCCAACCATCTTCATGTTAGAATGAAAGAGATGTGCTCGTTTTTCCATAGACAATATAGCAATATTGTCACCCAACCATAGGCACAAAGGCCACCCTCAAGCACCTTAACCTTGACATACAGAATAATTCTGGTAGCAGACCAATAGCCAACCAAGGCCAACGCACCTTTCTCCAAGGGTAGCGCACCAAGCAAGAATAACTAGAAACCAAGCAGAAAGTCCAAACCATAACCAAGAGACCAAGTCCAACCAAAATCCAAATCCCAGTTGCAGCAGTGGCAACTGCACTCCCTCTCCAAACTTGTGCACCACTAGTCTTATGCAGTTGTGAGTGAGTCTCAAATGAGCTCTAGCGCCATCTATTTATACTGCTCTATCTCACTTGACTGGGCCGACTTCTCTTTTTGGAGGCTAATAACTCAATATTAAATATTCTCTTGAGCCGACTTGTCTTCTAGGGTTATTATCCAACGTTTTAGGGTTTCTCTTGCTTCCCAGAATATTCTAGTCTCGTCAAAGGTTACACGTAGAGGTTAATACCTCCCGCAACTACCATAATATCAACACTTCATTCCTTGGCCTCAAAATGAGATTCCAATTCTTTGTGGTACACTTGATGCAACTTTAATTTTAAGGTGTCAAACATTGATGATATAATGAGAATGCAACATTCTCATCTTCTCAACATTCTTGAAGATAAAATAGTGAATTAGTTGGTAACTTGAGAGAGTGACATCAGCTAACACCTGCATAGGTTGCAAATTATAATAGTCAAAACTTAAATAGAATGTATTCTACTTGGAGAGTGCTACAACAAAATCTAGCACCCACAAAGTGTAAAGTCCCAATCACCAAGGTGTTAGTTTTGTGCAGCTTAGGAAGGCTACTCACTGTCACCATAGTAGCTCTTCCTCTCTGATGAAAGAGCATCTTTTCCAATTCTTTTTTCTATGTTTGTAGTAGTTTCTAGAGATTACTAGGTTGTCTATGTAGAAGGAATTTGATTTGTAGCAGTTTCAGCTACATTGCTAGAGGATGTTGGTGGTTTAACAGTGGAGCACCAGTTGATGGAGGAGCATGAGGAGTACCCAGGATCACTGATGAGTATGGAGAGATATGATCCAGAGACGCAGGAGGATGTCCATGGGTCACAAGGACCTCCCTTCACGAGGGATTATGAGACAGTTGGGCACACACATACACATGGGGATTCCAGAGCCAGAGGCAGTTATGAGGACACTTCCATTTGTGTTCTAGGATTGGCTGAACTTCATGTAGAGGTTGACCCAGTAGTACACCCAGGATCCATGATGTTGCAGGTTTACACAGGAGATTACATGAGTATGTGGGGGCATACAATGATGAGTGGTAGTTCACAGAGACATACAGAGGTGGACACATTGGATTGCAGGGAGGAGACATACTTAGTGGAGCATGGAGATTTCTCTCCCTTGCAATAGTATATAGATCTGGGAGATCACCTTCACAGTAGCAACAATTGCGTGAATGATGATGGATGGAGAGTGATTGACCAACAGTTTGTGGAGATCCTTACGGTTGTACCCGATGGTTGGAGTTCAGTACTGAGCACAAGTGATTATTTTCCATGGGTAACAGTGGATGAACATTTGGTCAAGTCCTTAGGGTTGACCAAAGCATATGACACTTTCTAGTCCTATAGTCGGTTGCAGATATTTCTGTTAGCCTTTTCCGATATCTTCATCATTGACAGCAACACAGGGGGAGATAGACAGTGGCAGGGGACATGGAGAGTTTATAGGCCGAGACCACATGACAAAAGTGTCTTAATTGCACACAACAAGATAGGGGTGGATTATCAGAGACAAACAGTTGAGGCCTTGGGCGTGATGGAGAGTATCTTAGGCCATGGGATAGAGGATATCTCAGAGGTTGATACAGATTCAGGTTCTCATTGGGATGAGGATGGAGGGCTTCCGACAGTTATCAACATGGCTCATCAACAGTTAGTGGGGATTGGAAGTGATGAACTTCCAAATTTGCCATGGGATCCGAGAGTCCATTTGGTTAGTAGTTTGCTTCATCTTATGAGGGTCTGGGTTGTGCCAGCGAGTAACATACTTCACTATTGGATTACTTGGAGAGAGCTTGCTGGGATCTGTTCTATGAGGCGAGACAGGTCCTCCCTATTGATACTCGTGATTGAGTGGGTCGATGGATGGGCAGATTTTGGTTCCACAGGGATACCTTTACCAGTTCAACTTTTTGATAGCATGCCCAATCATCACAGGTTTAGCATGAGGGTCCAAGAGTAGGGGATCTAGTATGTATACTTTGAGCAAACAGTTATGATCAGAGTAGTGCAGCGTCAGTGTGATGATCCCTGGTAGAGACTAGCATGGGACCCTGGGATTGCAGGACTGGGCATTTCATTGACTGATAGAGGCGAGTGGATCTTTGTAGGGGAAAGTCACTTTGATTTTCCATTGAGCTTCAGTATTGAGGGAAGCACGTCACTTGTTTGTGACTCGTTGAGGTTTTGTAGTACCTCATTATGGCAACAACATGTTCAGTTGGTGGAGGTTGTGTTGGGTTTAGTATGGTCTTGGAGGACAGACCCATTTTGGGTGGAGGCTGTGTGTTATATGTAGGAGATTCATGGTGTTGATGTATTATAGGACTATACTTCCAAGAGCATTACAATTCACATCTTGATATGGGATCCAGAGATTGGAGTGTTGGGTAGTTCAGTGTTTGATGGAATTGAGTTTCGAGTAGAGTGGTTGCTTGGGGAGTTGACGAAGGTTCTATGGCCATTGATCATTCTACTCATCAGGAGCATTTGGGTGTCAAGCGTGGTGAGCACTTGGAGGGGCCACAACTTGAGGGGAGTCTACTTTGTGTCACACAGGTGGATATGGGACCACGGTATCATATGTAGATTGATTTAGTTATTGCTTGAGGACAAACAATATTCTAGTAGGGAGGACTGTAATGTCCCCACTTTTGGACATTATCACATTACAAAGTATTATGCCTACCAGAGTAGCTAGATATGGGTGACAACGAGTTCCAGAGATATTGAGGGTTTTATTGGGCCCGACTTGCATCGTTCATCATATTTTATCGTCAGGATCCATTCTGCACAGCTTGGCCTTGGTTTCGTTGCATTCCGACGATTTCCGTAATTTTGAGTTATTATGTGTTATATTTTAATTAAATTCACTAAGAAGGGTATAATGGGCATAATACTTGGAGAAACTTCTTAGTGTAATAGCTCATCGGAATCGAGAGGAAGAGCACTACAGGATAAGATGATGAGAAGTGACTTTCAGTGGTCGGAGAAGCCATAAGGATGGATAAATCACTTTTTAGGAGTAAAATGGTTAATTAATTAATAAAGTGATTTAATTAAGAAATAATAAAATAAAGTAAAAGTCACTTGGAGAGAAAAGGTGAGCATAGGGGATAAAAGAGAGATAGGGGCCTCTATTCTCTCATTATGTTGTTTATCATTTTGATGTTTGGCTTCTTGCTAGAGAGCCCATGCACTTGGGGGTTTTGAGGGTTTTGACTGAACAAACCCTAGAGATCAGCTCAGTGGTGAAAGATCCCACCCAACCTGATCCAAGCTTGGTCATGAAGGTGAAAGATTGCTCCCTCACCATTCTACATCAGTTCTATCTCAATCATAGGTGGATTCTACAACAACTACAGGTTTAGAGAGAAGTGGTGTACATCATTGGGGGTTTCTAGTAGGAGGGTGCACTTGAGGAGATGGTTCTGTTCGATTTGGCCAAGGAGAAGGAGATTTGGAGGGTTTTGCTATTGAGATAGCTTGGTAGAGTCCATAACGCTCTTCTTGGCCTACTTTAGGTGTTTTGGTTGAGTATTGATTTATTATGAGTGTGGCACGAATTCTCCTAGTGAAGGGTGCATTGTAGAAAGAGATTTTGTTCATCTGAGGGATCATCTAAACACCTTCGATCAACAAGAAACTCATCCTAGGGGTTTCTAGTGGCCCGATCTACATTCCGGGAGAGTTTGGGGTGATTTGGAGCACAGGAAGAGGAGGGCCGAAATCTGGGGTAGCTACAACCACTAGGGTAGTGCGCAAGTCAGCCAGTTTGAGGGATTGGCACTCCAGAGGGCAAGGATCTCAACTTGTCATTCATCTCTTGCAGCTATTTGGCCTTTGGAGGCTTGTATCTTCTCCTCTTGGACTTGCTTGAGGGTTATTGTCATTTTGCTACTAGATCTCAACTATATTGTCCCAGATCTGCAGATATATTGTATCATGATCTTCTACTATTATGAATAATATCAGATCTAAGGTATTTGTGCTATTTACTTGAGTTGCTTCTGTTGTATTCGTTGTGTATATGTTATTGGCTGCAATACTATCTTTACTTACTGCAAACACACAATAAAACTATCATTATAAACCCCAACACAAGTCAAGAGCATAAAATCAGCAAAGTGCTTGACAAAATGCCACAACCAGAAAACACATAAAACACAATAAAAACTCAATGTTCCAATCAGATCTGGTTGGGAACTTTACACTAACTCCATGACAAGTCATCAAATTATAAAATATTAGAGTAGTTAGATCCATGGTTGACAATATCAAGATATGTGGACACTAGCCTCCTCAAGAGAGGTCACCCTCATCCAAAAACGGGCAATGATATGCAACAAAAACCTCCAAGAGAGGATGCACCATCCAGAAATAGGTATTACTATTGAGATTTGGGTACCTTGGAAAGTGGTCCCCTTGTGTTTGTGAGTCTCTAAACACAAATGGGGAAATTTTGACCCTCATGCTTGTACTTTATGTTATAATTTCACTTTGAATTTATTCACTTAAGTCTAAAGTGACTTTATTCACATACGTCATAAAGTGACATTAATTCACTTAAGTGTGAATTAATGAACATAAAGTGAACTATGGAAACTTAAGTGAATTTATGAGATCTAATCTCATCCATTCATTTTGGAGAAAGGCTTAGATCTAATCTGGGCCCTTGGTTTTCTAGGTTAGCCTTGAGATTAGGCTAAAGGAGGCAAAGGAGGGAAAATGAGGCTCATTGTTCACTTGTTCACTTGATAGAGTTGAGTGATGAGAAGAGAAGTCAGGAAGAGAGAAGAAAGCTTGGAGAGGAGAGGGCGCATCATTGTGAGAGGGGGCGCACTTGCCTTGAGAGGGGCGCACTTGTTTAGTGAGGGCGCACATGCTTGGAGGCTCACTTGTGTATAAGGGTGCGCAAGTATACAAGCAAGGCCGAGCTTAGGGAGAGGGCACACAAGGTTGTGGGCGCATTCTTGGAGAAGAAAGGGCGCATATTTCAAGGCTTTACTCAGCCAAGAGAAAGGGTGCAAGTTTCAGATCTAGCAGGCAAAGGAAGAAGGGGGGCGCAAGCTTCATTCTAGCAGGCACAAAGAAAGAGGGAACTCCAAAGCATCTTGAGAAGAGTTGCTCTTGTATCAGGTTCCATTGTTTCATTTCTTTGTCGTAGCATTTGCTTGAAGACTCCATCATAAATCTATCTCTTATTGGTTTTACCCATGGGGGTTTTTCCAGGGTCATCTTGACCAAAAACCATTGTGTTTATTTGTCATAGTTTCCTTTGTTAAATATCAGCTGCAGGTGTTAAAGATCTTAGAGGAGAGTTTTCTGTTTTAAGGTATTTGTATGTACTAATTCTGGACAGCATTAATTCCAAATTAAACTCATGCAAACAACAGCCTTAAAAGGGCATTAAACCATTCTGTTAAGGGTAGATTCAAAGGAGGAAAACAAACCTGTTTGCTGTCCTAAAAACAGCAAGAAAACAATCTTAAAAATTACCTTGAAGACTGTGCCTAAACAGGTAAAGGACAAACCTGTTGGGAAGCTCTTAACTTCCTCAAATTTCTTCATGGTATCAGAGCCGAAGGGCACAAGAGGTGGCTGATTTTTGTGGCAAACAGTTGGCAGATTTTTCACTTGTTGGGAAGCTTCATTTTCACGCTTGAGTTTTTTGTGTTGGAGGCAGATTTGTGTTGTTCAGTGTTGCTCAGTTTTACTTGGTCAGTGTTATATCAGTTTTAGCGTCAGATGGCAGCCATGTTGGTGGTAGGTTTAAGGGTGGAGGATTGGCTAGCGGGGGTTGGGAATTGGTCTCCGTGGAAGGCCAGGATAGTCTTGATCTTAGAGGAACTTGAGCTATGGGATATTGTGGAGTATCTTGTGGTTCCTCCTACAGATGGAGTGCTCATGGCTGAGTTCCGGAAGAGGAACATCATGGCCAAGAGGACTATCCTTGATGTGGTCAAGGACCATGTCATTTCTCATATTTTTGGTATAGAGTTTGCATTTCAGATGTGGCAGTCATTATGTGGTCTTTACCAGAGTCCTAACCAAAACCGGAAGATGATGCTCCAGGAAAAGCTAAGGGGCACCAAGATGACGAAGACAGATACAATTACCTCATTCCTCACGAGATTTTCTCAAATTCGTGATGAGTTGGCAGCAGTTGGCGAGATAGTAGATCCCTCAGAGTTGGTGAGGACAGCCTTAAATGGCCTTTCCAAACCTTGGGAGAGTTTTGTGCAAGGCATCGTGGCGAGAGAGCATATGCCTAGTTGGGAGAGGCTCTGCTATGACTTTGTGCAGGAGGAGCTTAGAGTTGGTTCCGGATCTTCTAGTTAGCAGTAGGGTGTGGATGGTGATGAGGGTGATCTTGCTCTTGTGGCTAAGGGCAAGAAGAAGACCAAGCAGAGGCCCAAGGTTGGGGCCAAGTAGTAGCAGCCGAGAGGCAGTGAGCATTAGAGGGATATGAGCAAAGTGAGATGCTTTGCTTGTAACCCGTTGGGGCACTATGTTGGACACAGTGTCCCAGCAACAAGAAGAAGAAACAGGGTGGTACTGCAGCGACAACAAAGGAGGAGGAGTTTGCCTCTCAGTTTGAGAGGGAGTGTTCCTTGATAGTTTGTTGTTCGATAGTTGAGTCACCATCCAGCATTAGGTACATTGACAGTGGAGCATCGAGTCATATGTCAGGTGTGAGAGAGCACTTCACTGATCTCTGAGATATGGAGATCAAGTTGGAGATAATGCTTGGAGACAACACCATAAGTTAGGGTGGTTGGGCGTGGCACGGTTTCCTTTCAGAGGGAGTTGATGTCACCCTTGGTGTTCAGGGATGTATTGTATGTCCCGGGGTTGAAGAAGAATCTTATTTTAGTTTCCTCCATCTGGGATAAGGGGTTTGAGGTGTTCTTCAAAGGGACATAGGTCCTCATTCACCCTATAAGGGGTCCAGTGTCATTTCTTGCAGAGTGATTGGGACACGAGAGGGGAACCTGTACAAATTTATTTTCCAGCCTGTGTATGCCTTGACGAGTAGCAACAATAACAGTTAGTTGTGTGAGCTATGGCATCGAAGGATGGCTCATTCACATCATGGAGCTCTAAGATCGTTGAGAGAGAGATTGTGACTGGTATGCCACAATTCAACGTTGAGCACCAGGAGGTGTGCAAAGGGTGTGCTATTGGGAAGTACACCAAGACTGTCTTTCCCAACAGTGACAGTAGATCAACAGGGGTACTAGACTTGATACGCGCAGATGTGTGTGGGCGCATGTCACGAGTTTCCTTGGGTGGTTGGGAGTATTATGTTACTTTCATGGATGACCACTCTAGGAAGACTTGGATCGTTTTCCTGAAGACCAAGAGTGAGGTCTTCAAGAGTTCAAAGCTCTTGTGGAGAACTAGACAGGAAAGAAGATCAAGGTTTTGCAGTCAGACAATGGAGGTGAGTATACCTTCACGGAGTTTGCAAATTTCTATCCCCAGCAGGGTATCAGAAGGTAGTTGACCGTTCCTTACAACCCGCAATAGAATGGAGTTGTAGAGAGGAAGAACATGGCCATAGTTGGTGCAGCGAGGTCGATGCTGCATGATCAGGCACTGCCATTCTACTTATGGGCAGAGGCTTGTAGTACTGCAGTATATCTGCAGAACATGACTCCCCATAGAGCTTTGAGGAGGAAGACTCCTGAGGAGGCCTTCACAGGGAGTATGCTTGATGTTGAGCACCTGCGCACATTTGAGTGCTCGACATTCTCTCATGTCCCCCCAAAGAAGAGAACAAAGCTAGATCCCACAGCAGAGAGGGATGCTAGTTGGATACTCAGAGGTCGCTAAGGCCCACTGGGTCTACATTCCAACATTGAGGATAGTGGTGGTGAGGAGAGATGTCAAATTCGAGGAGGATAGAGCCTTTAGGAGATCTCTCAAGTAGAGAGACAGAATTAAGGAGGTCCCATAGTTGCAGGGTGATGCTTTGCAAGGGACACAGCCTCAGGTGTCGAGTACATTGAGTTCAAGGATGACTAGTCCACCCGGGACAGTTTCAAGTTCACAGTTGCCGAGTATACAAATAGTTGGTGCTGGTGCTTTAGGGTCACATACTACTTTGCAAAGGTCTGTGCATGAGATTCATGGACACGAGGAGACTACTCCGCAGAGGTTACTTCATGGAATATGAAACCGAGATGGTTTCAGGAGACCCCGAAGGAAGCCAAGGAGTATATTGGACAACCTAAGAGGCTGATGAGAGAGTAGGGTGCCAGAGAGGTTTGGGTCCCACTTGGCTATGGTGACGAGCAGATCATATTCAGAGGCTACTTTTGATGAGCAGGTTGCAGACTTACTCACCGAGTCCTTGTCAAGGGGCAAGGAAGTCCACTTCAGGGACAAGTTGGGAGTGGCGAGTGACACTTTCCTCGGTAAGAGGGAGTGTTGAAATTTGGGTACCTTGGAAAGTGGTCCCCTTGTGTTTGTGAGTCTCTAAACACAAAGGGGGAATGTTTGACCCTCATGCTTGTATTTTATGTTATAATTTCACTTTGACTTTATTCACTTAAGTCTAAAGTGACTTTATTCACTTAAGTCATAAAGTGACATTAATTCACTTAAGTGTGAATTAATGAACATAAAGTGAACTATGGAAACTTAAGTGAATTTATGAGATCTAATCTCATCCATTCATTTTGGAGAAAGGTCTAGATCTAATCTGGGCTCTTGGTTTTCTAGGTTAGCCTTGAGATTAGGCTAAAGGAGGCAAAGGAGGGAAAATGAGGCTCATTGTTCACTTGTTCACTTGAGAGAGTTGAGTGATGAGAAGAGAAGCGAGGAAGAGAGGAGAAGAAAGCTTGGAAAGGAGAGGGCGCACCATTGTGAGAGGGGGTGTACTTGCCTTGAGAGGGGCGCACTTGTTTAGTGGGGGCGCACATGCTTGGAGGCACACTTGTGTATGAGGGTGCGCAAGTATACAAGCAAGGCCGATCTTAGGGAGAGGGCGCACAAGGTTGTGGGTGCATTCTTGGAGAAGAAAGGGCGCATATTTCAAGGCTTTAATCAACTGAGGAAAGGGCGCAAGTTTCAGATCTAGCAGGCAAAGGAAGAAGGGGGGCACAAGCTTCATTCTAGCAGGCACAAAGAAAGAGGGAACTCTAAAGCATCTTGAGAAGAGTTGCTCTTGTATCAAGTTCCATTGTTTCATTTCTTTGTTGTAGCATTTGCTTGAAGATTCCATAATAAATCTATCTATCTTACTGGTTTTCCCCATGGGGGTTTTTCCAGGCTCATGTTGACCAAAAACCATTATGTTCATTTGTCATGGTTTGCTTTGTTAAATACGTGTTAAAGATATTAGAGGAGAGTTTTCTGTTTTAAGGTATTTGTATGTACTGTTATCCCCCACTTTAGGGATAAATAAGGAGATTATGTCTCGAGGCCCACAGGTCCTAGACATGGAGTACCGAGAGCCATATCGACTGGAGCATGGCCCTGGAGGGCCCATCTTTTCTTCCTTTCAGCGCCTCCACTTTGTCAGCAAAAACAACATCCATCACCTCGACTTGGTCTTGTAGCAGAGATGGATCTTGCTCCATGAGGTAATGAGTCCGAGTATCATGGTGTGTGTCACTCTGATCTTTAAAACCTTTGAATATGTGCATTTAGTTCTTTTTGTTTCTAATATGTGCTTGGATCTTATACTTATCCACTTGACCATGTCTGGGGGGAATGACAGGATGCCCTCGTAAGCCTGTGCCCATAGGTTTTTGAGTTGCCACTGGGGGATTCATGAAAAGTCATCGTCCGCTCCCGTCATACTTACAATTTTCCATCTTACTCCCGCTCATCCATCCCATTACATTGGTTCGGGCATTGGGTTGGCCAATCATTTAAGGGTTGCACCTTACCTTGTGGGAAGAAGGGGCTAAAGGCCCAGTAGGTAAAAGCAGCTGGCAAAAGATAAAAGCCTAAAAATAAAACCTCGAGATGCTTCGCTCAGGGATCCCCAAGAAAGCAGTAAAAGGCTTCTCAGCAAGAAACAAAGGGACCCATAAAAAATGATAAAACAATACCTAGTCAGAGGATAGCGGGTTTCATCACGAGCCATCCTATTAGGTCCATGGGCATCTAGCGGTATGACACTACTAGCAGCTGGTTACCACGCCAGGGTAGTGGGCTCTTGGTAGCATAGCCAAGAGAAAGGGGGTCTCATCATGAGCCATCCTTCTCATTACCGTGAATGTGCTTGTGGGTAACATTGCCACCACTGGTCACCACGCCAAGGCAGTGTCCCCTGATTAGCTTCTTGAAGAAAAAGCAATAAAGAATAAAGATAAAAGGCATGAATGGGCTTGGAAACATTTGCATCCAAGACAGGTGCAGCTCGCCTTCTACAAAGGCACTCACAGGTAAGCCATGCATTTCCCTGCTATCACTGCACCCCTTGCCAGGACATCCCTTATCCATTAACATGATTTGGATTTGATTTTCTCCGAAAACATCCCACGTCCAGTGGACACTAGCCCAATAGGACGCCCTGTCACTTGCCTCGTAGATTTGTATAATGTCTTTGAGCACTTGACTGAGTAAAAAGGGTTTTATGCACGTGTTTAATAAAATTTATGATTGGATGTGATTGACATTGCTACGATCCCTGTGACTTATGAGCCCATGGAGGGCGTATCTGTTGATGTGCAGGATCATACCTGATGGACAAGTACCATATTGGACAGGTACACATGGGGAGATGATTAGTTCGGACCTCCATGGGGCTGAGAGCCCACCAGATGGATGCTGAGACCCTAGCAGGGGGCAGAGACAAGACAGAGGGGTTTGCACCGGAGAAGAGGAGGACGTTCCACAGAGGCAGCTTGGCAGAGCCTTACCCAGGGGGGTTGTGCCCTTTCCACTGGGACGTTGGCCTTGGAAGGCCCATGACCTCACCCAGGACCTCTTATGATGTCATGGAGTGGTATGGGAGTTTTGGGAGGCAGTTATGGCATGTTTGGTACGTGTGGCAACTTCCAGAGGCCCAAGAATGGGCTAACGTTTTGCTCCAGGAGGCCACATTTGCCCTAGAAAGGGCCAACGTCACCCTAAAAGGGCATGACGTCCTCATTATTTGCTTGATTAGGGTTTCATTATGACATTTTAATGTAAAACAATATTATTATGTATTTTGGCCTTGTCGGCCTTTTGGTGACCTAAATTTTATTAAGGTCATTGCTATTGTATAAATAGAGAGCTAAAACTCTCTTATTTTTCATCATCTTTCACTCACTCTTGGTGAGGTCTGAAATTTACGCCCTCCTTTAGGGTTTTTGGCTGAAATTTTGATGCGTACTTGTTGAAGGAGGCTCTTTCTTGTCTATTTTCTGCATTTTCTTGGTGGAAGGTTTACAACTAGGGTTTGGCTTAATGAATGGTTGATGAATGTAAGTAAATTTCTGCAATCTTTCTTTATTTGAATGGTTATGATATCTTTTACTTGCATTTTAATGAAATTTGCTGGATTAAACCCTAGGGAATAAGCACATGTTGGTGTCCTTGTTTCATGTCCCTACTAAGTTATGCTAAGAGCCATTGTATTTGCTGAAGATAGATGTTAGAGCCTTGCCATAGCAACACTCTACCTTTTACTCTTCTAGCTAGCCGTTTTTACTTTGCCCTTTGAGCTAAAGAAGGAGGAAGACACAGTAAGGCCTAGGTCTACTACACCTTAGTGAGCCGTCTTCCCCTAGGGTTGATAGGTTGAAGCCTTGCCTTAGCAACACTTCAACCATCATATCCCTCTTGTCTTTGGCCCTATCACTGTCATTTCGGCCCTTCAACATTTGCAGTTAGTTTGACTCCATTTGCCCTAATAGCTCACTAATCTAAGACCTTGTATTTGAGTGCTTTTGATCACAACTTCCAAATACCCTTGAACAATCATTAACTCCTTCTAACTCTAGCTTAGACTAACACTTACTAACCCTATCTTAGACTAACACTTACTAACCCTATTGCTGCCGTCATCTACTTGTGTTATAACTATATCCATGCAACATTCATTGTGTCTTTAAAGCAATTGAAAGATTGGCTAAAGTGTTGCTTCTAGTGTTGGTATTGTTACATTGATGATAAATTGCCATTGCTCATTGTGAAGCTTCTTTAGCATTTATTGTGAAGTGATATATTGTAATCATTGCTATTATACATCATTGATTTGCTTCATCACTATTATTGGTCAATTGCTTTATATCAGAAAGCCCTTGATTACATGAAGTACTAACCAGACAAGTGATCTTGCACATATATAGTTTTCTTGTTGCTTTGTCTCGGGCAGGTACACATTTGGCTATCATTTGTACTTCCGGTTATCTTTATCTTTATTGGCTGATTAGCCAGACTTTCTGATCGATGGTGACTTGTGAGGGGGAAAAAACTTCTACTTAGCCATAAGCCTTTGCCTTCTCAAAACCCCAGGTCATCGGGGACGTCTCCCTTGGGCCTACCACCCTAAACAGAAAGAGCTATCCTATTGAGGTGACAGTGGTAGGATAGTCCCAGTTTCGTCAATTTGCCTTTCATCCATCCATCCTTTACTCCAACTACAAACTGTGCGATGACATGTACTAATTCTGGACAGCATTAATTCCAAATTAAACTCATGCAAACAGCAGCCTTAAAAGGGCATTAAACCATTCTGTTAAGGGCAGATTCAAAGGGACGAAAAAAAACCTGTTTGCTGTCCTAAAAACAACAAGAAAACAGTCTTAAAATTTACCTAGAAAACTGTGCCTAAACAGGTCAAGGACAGACCTGTTGGGCAGCTCTTAACTTACTCAAATTTCTTCAATTACCAAGTCAAATTCTAAATGGGTCTACATAGAATTTGCCATCCAAGAATGAATGCATGCAAAATTTAATAAAATACTATTCCACCTAGAAGAGTTCACAAAGTGCTCCCTCCAAGGTGTTCATGAGAGAGAACAATAAAATATTCCTCCTAGGAGAATACTCCATAACCAACCTCCAAAAATAGAAAGTGGTCCACAAGACACATGCAAACAATCCACATGTGCAAATCCCAAGTCAGCCAACTCAATGGATGAATGTGCAAGATGAAGTAGTCAAACACCAAAATAGTAAGTGGACCATCTCCATAAGACAAATCCAAGGAGATAAAGGGGAATTAGGGTTTTGATCATTCCAAAACTCCATGAAATAATAAAATATATATCTCCAAGAATGGCAAGAAGTGTCTCCACAAGTGTGCTCTCTAAGGATATGCTCAAAAGTAGTAGTAGGACCAAGTAAATGCATGCAAAATCCACACGTGTGGCCCTCCAAGTATGCCACATGCCCCTCCATAAAACTCCTCCATAACCACCTCCAATAAAATAATATATATTCCAAGTCAAAGAAGTGAGGGCGCTCTCCAATGAAAGTCAAATGATGACAAGTGTAGCTGAAATATCCATTCAATAAAGATGAGTGAGCACCTAGGAGAGGTGCACCCTAGAAAAGTGTGTCATGTAGCTATCTCAACCAACCACAAACAATAAAATATTCTCCAATGAAGTGCACCCTATGAGAATGTGCCAAGAGTGGTTAGACGTCAATAATAAAATATTACTCCATATGCCATGTCATAAAGATGCCTAACCAACCCAAGAGAGTGTTCCCTAGAGAAGTGTGCTAACCTCTCCTAGAAACAATAAAATAATGCATGCCTTGGTAACTGTGCCCAAGAAAGGGGGTGCACCTCAAGTAAGCCTCAACTGACTCCAACTAACACCTTCAAGTGTGAAAAGGAAGTCAATGAAGTAGGGTGCCCTAGCTATAACCTTTATTTGGATAAATTAGATTAATTTAACCATTGAACAGTTATATCAACATTTGTGCACAAAGGTTAATGATGAAATCAAACCATAGTCCCCCTCCAAATAATCACCAACTGATTAAATCACCATGAACATGTGTGCCAATGGAGGGTGCACTCTAATAAAGTGCTATACCATGTAAATAAAAGATGTTCTCCCTACCAAAACACCACCATGATAACAACAAAACATAAAGCCCAACCTAAGGTGCACCGCCACCAAGGGATTATTACATCAAAATTCATCATCCAACCTTAGGAAAAGGTTACATCACCATCAAATCATATGTAGTACCTGTTAATATTATGGTAGCTGCGGGAGGTATTTACCCCCACGTGTGAACCTGACGAGAATAGAAGACTCCGGGAAGCAAGAGAAAGCCTAATGAGTTGGCAAATAACCCTAGAAGCCTTGTCGACTCAAGAAGATAATTTATATTAGGCTATTAGCCTCCAAGAGAAGAAGTTGGCCAGAATTAATAATAATATACTGAACAGACACATACCCAGAAGGAGAAGTCGGCCCCGACAAACTAGCAGGATTACTATAAATACAGGGCGCCAGTTCTCATTTGACAACATCTCAGAATTGCAGTTTCCCAGTTGGTGCGCACTGCAGTTGCAGTTGGTGCGCAGGTTTGGAGGAGGGTTGCAGGTGCAGCTAGTTTCAGTATTGGCTTGAATATCTCTTGGCTAGGGTTTGGAACATCTGATCAGTCTTTTGTGATGCGCTATTCTTGGGGATTGATGCGCTACTCTTTGTTTGGCTATCTAGCCTAGGGTTTGCTTCCGGAGGAATTCTCAGGTCAAGGTTAAGGTGCTCGGAGGGAGGCTTCGGCCTGTGGTTGGGTGATGAGGGTATCGTCAATGGTAAAACGAGCACACCATCTTCTATATTCTAACAGGTTATG
>JASDQU010754471.1:21506-31692 GCA_032191745.1 Picea mariana | reverse complement strand
CCACCACTCCTTGATCCTGATCCTGGTCTCCTCCTCTTCTTTTGTCCTCCAACTGCTTTGCGTTAATTCTCCTTAGGCTTGAGAAAAGGATAAAGGGTTGGGACAATGGATTCGCCAAATGGGTAGAGTTTCTTCGCTATAATTTTTCTCCTCCAAATAGTACCCCTACCCCTTCTTTTATAGGCTAGAAGGAGCTAGGGTTTTGGACAAACTCTCGGCCATGCATGGCCGGGAGTTTCAGTTAACTGACCCATAGCTTTTTGTCCCGTCGGCAACTTTCCTATTTTTGTGTTTTGTTAGGTACACGCGAGCTGCAGTGGGCCTGCCAGCGTGTACACGCGTGCAGTAATGGGTTAGGGCGCGTGTACCTTGACCCAAGAGGATTTTCAAGAGTTTGTTCAGCATAGTTTTGGCAAGGAAGGGATATGAGTTGGCCTGATACTAGGTAAGCATGTGTGGTGCAATTTAGGGTTATAACAAGGATGGGGAATCATGGGTTCTTGGAAAAGAAACTCCTTGAAGGAATCCAGGGAGCCATGGGTTCCTAGAAAATGCACTCCCTAAAGGAGGTTTAGGAACCATGGGTTCCTAAAAAAGGCACTATGTGAAGGAGTGATCAAGGGGATCAAATTTTTTCTCAAAAATAAAAGTGCTCGTAATTTCTTCAAAACAGACACGTGTGTAGGCCTCATCCTCACGATCCCAGCACAACTTGAACAAGTTCAAACGAACGTCGTATGAGTGAGATATCTTCTTCTGTACATTTTTCCAAACAAGGAAAATTTTGTTGACTGTACAGTTTGTATAGTGATGACATGGCATCCCACACGTGGCAGGTGACGTGGAATGGCCAATGTGCAGAGATGTTGAGTTGGCAGGATATGTGGCAAGGTACGTGGACCAGTGGATTGATGACATGTGTCATTTATTTGGCAAGTGATATGGTACCACATGGCCTAGTTGTGGTATGCCACATGACACCCCTCCAGTGCATAAAATTTGTGATCGTAACGTCTCCGGCCACCCAGGTCGGGCCACGATACACGAGAGAACACTTTCATTCTCTCTGTGGAACATACTGTAACATACCCAGCATCCAACTGAGCTATGCCACATGAATTTTTTGAACTGCATGCAATTAAAATATCTACACACAGAGCTCTTGCGGAAACATACATATAAAACGTAAACAGACAAATACATTATGTAAATGAATGGATTCATACCGAAATAGCAGTAACCATATACATGCAGTGTATGCATGCATTAGCCATATATATAAAGACAATTATAAACACACATAGAATAAACCCATAAAATAAACACATAAATAAAAATGCAGCATGTAAATTTATCACACAGTTGACACTTATCTTGGTAAGAATATCACCAACTGTGTGTAGACCTTCCATGAACCTCCAAGCCTTAGACCACACTACTCATCACTCTCAGCAATGGGTCACCCCCGAGCTGGGATAGCTCAATGAGTGTGTGAATGATCATGGATGATTGACTGAATGTTGGAAGGAATGATGAATGAATCCCCCCAAAATGAACTAAGTCCCAACAATATGTATGCATGTCCCCAACTTGACACTTGTCATGTTGGAATCTACTTTGGCCCACTTGCCCCCAATTTTGGAACTTAGGATAAAATAATCATCCATACTTTATACTTTAAGAAATATTAATATAATATTCCTTTTTGTCTTATGCTCCCTAGCTTATCCCCTTTCCTTAACTTTTATCCCCTCCCTTTCCCTAACTAGTGGAGTTTAGTCCCCCATACTCTTTTATCGTGGTAGGTGTGTGCGCAACGATGTATTTTATATTAATGATGAGACATGTAAAAAATAGGCATGTTGGCCTTTAACATCTAGGCTCTCCAGCCTAATCATCACAAAACGGCTCACCAGCCTATAAAACACAACATATACACAAAGGCTCCCTGTCCTCAAGATCACGTGCACTTAAGTTGTTGCTTGCGGTATCCTGGAATGTGCACACTTCCTCATTTTACCACATAGTACATGCACACACTATGCCATGAAAGGTGCATACAAAAATGATATCAAACAACTCACCAACTTAAGTACATATTCATTTACATTACAATTGGGTTCGGTCTAGGGATATTACAATCCCCTCCCCTTATTTATGCATTCTCCTTAGTGCATTATGTACTCATACACAACACAATTTCAAAAATCCTCAAAAAGATGTTGGTATTCTTCCCGAATTGAATCCTCATGCTCCCAAGTAGCGTCCTCAGGACCGTACCAGGTCCATTGGACCTTTACAAGCCCTATGGCTCAATTCCGAAGTTGATTGATTTTCCAGTCCAGAATGCGTACCGGATGCACTTGGAAAGAGCCTTATTGCTCCACCTGAATCACTTTCCAATCAATAACATGATTAGCATCAAGTATATATTTCTTGAGCAATGATACATGGAATACATTATGAACAAACATAGATGCATATAATGCAATCATATAATCTATTCGACCAATCCTCTCTAGGATTTCAAACGGCCCACAATGGCGAGCTACCAACTTTGAACAATTTCCCAACTTTAGGGAACCTTTGTTGGATTTCACTTTCAGAAATACATGGTCTCCCACTTTAAATTCCCTGTGAGTTATGCCCTTATCAACATAGTTTTTCTTCCTATCTTGGGAAGCCTTTAAATTTTGTTTTATTTTCAACATTTGCTCCTCCATTTCCCTAAGTAAATCTGGACCAACCACTACTCTATCTGTTGGGTTATCCCAACTTGCCGGTGTGTTGCACTTTCTACCATAAAGTGCCTCAAGTGGGATCATCTTTAGAGATTCTTAATACCCATTGTTATAATAAAAATCTGCCAAGTGTAGGTAGTCTTCCCATTTTGATGGTTTATCCATCAAATACACCCTCAACATATCCTCAATCACTTGATTCACCCTCTCTGTTTGTCCATCTGATTCTCGATGATAAGTTGTGCTAAAATTCCAATTTGTTCCAAATCCATTAAATAATCCTTTCCAAAATTTTGAGGTAAATTTTGGATCTCTGACAGACACAATTGTCTTGGGTATGCCATGTAATCGTGCAATTTCTCTCATATAAACATCAGCAACTTTGGCTGCCCTATGAGTGAGCTTAACTGCAATAAAATGGGCGGCTTTAGTAAGCTTATCCACCACTACCATGATAGAGTCATGTTTCTTGTTTGTTCTGGGTATTTTGGTGATGAAATCCATTGTTACAACTTCCCATTTCCACTCAGGAATGGGTAATGGTTGTAGCAAACTAGTTGGGTGTCTATGCTCAACCTTTACCTTTTGACATTCCAAACATTTGGCAATAAAATCTGCAACTTCTTTCTTCATGCCTAGCCAATAATATTGGCGTTTGACAACTGCAATAGTTTTTTGATAGTTTGGGTGCCCAGCATAAGGTACATTATGCATTTCCCTCAATATCATATTTTTCAATTAATGGGAATTTGGTACATAAATTATGCCCATGTACATGAGAATTTCATCATTATCTAGCTTGTTTTCTTCAATTTTCTGCTGCAATTTACCTTGTTGTAATTTTTCCACTAATTCCTTGTATTGCAAATCTAATTTTGTAGCCTCTAAAATTCTGGGTTTCAAATCTGATTGGTACATGATAATGGTTGTAGCATGTAATTCATGCACTCTTTTGTTGAGTGCATTAACCACTTTGTTCTCTTC
The DNA here is from genome assembly GCA_032191745.1 of Picea mariana. NCBI lineage: Eukaryota > Viridiplantae > Streptophyta > Pinopsida > Pinales > Pinaceae > Picea > Picea mariana. Next base: position 27,967 of record JASDQU010754471.1, on the reverse strand, counting down.
CACCTTGATATGTTTTATATCAAAGTCATATTCACTTAGAAATTCTAACCATCTTCTTTGCTTAGCATTTAGATTTGGCTAATCAAATAAATATTTCACACCATTATCGTTTATCCTCAATTCAAACCTTTTCCCCATGAGGTAGTGTCTCCATTTCCTCAAGGCATGCACTATGTATTCCAACTCCAAATCATGAGTGGCATAGTGTCTTTCATGCTCCTTCAACTTCCTTGATTCATAACATATAACAAACCCATTTTGACTGAGGAATCCACCAAGTCCTTCTTTACATGCATCTGTGCATACAATGAAGTCTTCATTTGGGTCTACAATCCTTAGTATTGGAACACTTGTTAATAATTTTTTCAAGTGTTGGAAACTATTTTCACAATCCAATGTCCACTGAAACTTCATACCCTTTCTTTGCAAGGAAGTGAATGGGTGTGCAATCTTTGAGAATCCTTCAATAAATCTTATATAGTATCCTGCAAGGCCCATGAATGATCTGACCTTTGTCACATTTTTTGGTGCTGACCATTCTCTAATGGCTTCTATCTTCTCAGGATCCACTATTATCCTATCCTTTGAAATGATATGCGCCAACTAATGAATTTGCTTCCGATAAAATGAGCACTTGCTCAATTTGGCATACAACTAATGCTCCCTTAATACTTGCAACGCCATCCTCAAATGATGTTCATGCTCTTCTTCTGACTTAGAATATATAAGAATGTCATCTAGAAAGACAATGACAAACTTGTCTAAATATTCTCGGAAAACACCATTCATTAAGCACATGAAAAAGGTTGGTGCATTTGACAACCCAAATGGCACCACTGTGAACTCATAATGACCATACCTCGTATTGAAGGTGGTCTTGTTGATATTTTCCTCTTTAATACTTACCTGATGGTATCTTGACCTGAGATCTATCTTTGAAAATATCTTTGCATCCTACAATTGATCAAAGAGATCATCAATCCTTGGAAAAGGATACTTGTTCTTTATAGTCACTTTATTCAACTGTCTGAAATCAATGCACAATATTAATGTCCCATATTTATTCTTCACGAACAAGACTGGGGCACCCCAAGGTGACACACTTGGGTGTATATACCCCTTATTTAGAATTTCTTCAAGCTACATTTGCAACTCCTTCAATTCTGGTGTACTCGTCCTGTAAGGAGTCTTTGACACTGGAGCTGCTCTAGGCATTAAATTTATAGAGAAATCAATATCTCTCTTTGGGGGTAGTCCTGGTACCTCCTTGAACGCATATTCAAATTCTTACAGGACTGTATGATCCTCCAAATTTGGCACCTTATCTTTAGGTGTCTCTTCCATATGAGCTGCAAATATTTGACACCCTTTTTTGTAACATTTCTTCGGTTGCAATGCTGAAATTTATCTGATGGTTACTGCCTTGGGAATTCCCTACACTCTCCTTAGGTTCCCTTCCTCATACAAGCAAGTAAATTCCTTGTTATGACAGTCTAGGATAGCATGATGTTGGTACAACCAATCCATCCCAATTATATAGTCATAGGAACCCAAGGGAAAGATGTTCAAATCGACCTTGGTGTTCAGTCAATTCATGTCTATAAGACATGACTTAACCATCTCATTAACTTTTATTTTGGCTCTGGTAGCCAGCTGCACCAACCAAGATTTTCCATTATTTCTTCTTGGCAAATGCAAAATTTCCACCATCTTAGGATCTATATAACTATCACTAGCTCCTGAATCAATTAAAATAGCAATGGTTTGGTTGTTGATCATTCCTTCCATTTCAATCATATGTGACCAATACTATGCTTGCTTATTGTTCAGGGCTGCATAGAACCTTGGTACATTTTTGCCCATGTCCTCCATTGCTTTAGCTTGCTGAACATTGTGAACATTCCTCACTTTTTCAACTCTGTGAGGACAATCTCTGAACATATGATCTCCTTTGCAACCCCATTATTGAATATGTGGCTGCCTTGGCCTTTGACCCCCTGTCTCAATCATTCTGGGTTCTCTAGAAGTTGGTTGTCCCTGATGATTATTTCTGAAGAATGGTGGCTTAGATCCCTTCTTCCTTTGATCCATCTTGAATTACTTTTTGTCTTCCCAAGATTTTTGGAAAGTTGGTCTTGCTTTTTGTTGATCATATAGGCATTTAGCTCGCCTTATGGTCTCCTCGAATGTCTTGGGATCATCATACTGTATTTTTTCATTGATAAATGATGGAAATGCACTCAAATGCCTTTGAATCTTAACTGTCTCATCCTTGATGAAAGAGACATACTTCATCAGTTATAAAAACCTTCCCTCATATTCATCTATTGTCATACTCCCAAGTTTGAATTCAAAGAAATCTTTCATTTTCCTGTCATAATTTCTCTTATTCAAGTATTTCTTCTCAAAATACTTCTTGAATTCTCTCCAAGTAACACTTTTCTCTTTAATGTGCTTCACCTACACAAGTTGATCCCACCACATGGATCAATTTCCCTTGAGTTTATAGATAAAAATTCTACCTTCTGCATGAGAAGAATAATTATGCAATTGAAAATATTTTCTCATGCCCAAAAACCATGTCTTTGCATCTTCATCCTTCTTGTGCTCACCATCAAATGTAGGAGGCTTGATTTTGTTCATTTCTCCTCGTAGCTCATCCACCCCATACCTCTTATGCTTTATGATAGGGGATGGACTTGATTTTATGTTTTCTCTCTTATTGGAATGCCTCGGGGAGTGGTGGTAATGTCTACTAACACTTCTTTCTCTTCTTTTCTGATCAGGAGACCTGTGGCTTCTTGATTTGCATGAGCCACTCTCCTTATCCAATTTCTTTTCTATTATGTTCAATCTCTGCATTAAGTTCATGTTGAATTCATCTTGTTGCTCCTTGGCTCTCATAAGCCTTTCATTATCAACTTTATGTCTTTGGACATCCTTCTACAAATTTTTGATGGTCTCTACCATATTCATGTTTTCATCCCTTCCTTCTCCATGTCCATTGGAGTTTGTTCCTTCAATGCCCAAATGGACATCCATCCCTCTAATCTCATCCTCCTGGTTGTAAGTCCCCTGTGCTTCTTCCATTCCTCTAGAATCCGTGATGATCATGATATGATCTATTTGTTGTTAACTCTGCAAAATGTGCATCCAACAAAACTTTGTGAGGCTAACTGTTTCAACAATTTCATGAAAATATGAACCATTTTGGTTCAATAATATATATCAGAATTATTTCTTCTAATTTTCGGGAAAATTGAATTCCCAGATCAATTTTTTGGGTGGGTAATTAGATTCCACTATAAAATACCTTTCCAACACCTACTTCCAAGCTCAATTCTGAGTCTTAAGAAGAAAGTTATGATTATTTGAAAGTTGCTCATTAATTTTTCTGTTCATTTTTCAACTAGGCACAACTATGCGTTGTAATTATGCAATTTCGCACCTAATCCATTGGATTTTTCATATAATATAAATTGGGTTTCTTCATTTACATATTATGGACACTTTGTCCAAGTTTCACCTTTTTCTGGGTTCTGGGCTGCTAGTTACAACCTGTTGAAGTTCTAGGCCAATTCGTGTTTTTGGCCTGGAATGCTACAGGTACCTTCTTTTCCATTTTAATCATTTTTAACATGCCCAGAAATTTAATTCATCTCTTGAAATGTCTTCTATGGTTAAATAGATTTCCATTGACTATTCATGTGCCTCAATCTGATTCCGGAGCATAAAGTTATGACTCTTTGAAGTTAGTTGGGTCTTAAAATTTACCCTCCATTGTTTGTGTTGTAACTTTCTTATAAAAGCTCCGTTTGACGAACGGCTTACATCATTAGAAATCTCTCTTCGAGCTCTTTTATTTGAGTTGTAGAGATGAAGTGTACCTTGGTACACTTTGTTCTTGTGGTTTTTTCATTGTTAAAAATGCTCTTAAGGGCCTCTAAAACACACTGCAAAAAGATGGCGTTCAAACAATATAAAATGTCATGGAAAATCACTGGTTTTATGCTATTGTTCACCTTCCAAATGACTTCACGCGCACATTTTTCAACCTGTAAACTCATATTCACCATGCGCAGCAACAACACAAGTTAAATCATGCTCCACACATCCATAACTATCGTGCATCACTTCTCTGTCACGCCAATAACTGGCACGCACTACATTTGTGTCGCGCGCCAATATCCACCGCGCATAGTTTTGGTTCTTGCACTATTACCCGTTGTGCACAATTTTTGTATCATGCATTGATATTCCATGTGCATTTACCTTTACGCATTGTACCATGCCAAAGTTTAGTATGCACCCACCGTGCACCAATACTTTGCGCGTACCATTAAATAAACTATCATGCGACAACATATACCCACATTGCATGTGCACAAACCAAACTCCTCTATGCTCTTCCAATACTGCGCACACCACACGCACCATTATTATGTGTGTGCACACCGCACACACCTTATTATGCGTATGAACACCACACAATGCCAAATTTATCGCGCGCACCCTCACACCCGCACACACTTTTTTCTGCGCAGTGCCAACATTTAGTGCGCGCACCCGCACACTAACATTTTTTCGTGCGGTGACAAAATTTAGCACGTGCACCCGCACGCCAACATATTTCCATGTAGTGCCCATTTTTTACATATCACAAGCTTTTCACTACGCATCATGCATTTTTAGTGCGCCCAACTACGCACACTCATTTTTATCCACATCAATTTCCTCGTGAATTCCACTGCAGAAATTGGGGCTTTTTCCTAACCTTTTCCCAATTTCTACCATAGACATTCTACAACTATGAAATTCATTCAATTTCACCCCGATAACACCATTTCAACCTCTACAACAACAAATCATTATGGGTTGACATTTCTGGAACGAATTTACCCAAAATCAATTCACAAATCGAGAATTTTATTTACTAATCTCGCTCCATCTACCATGGTTTCACTGTAACTTCAAATTCGACCAATTCCAAGTCTGAATTTTCTAGAATAGATATTAACTCAAGAATATCTCACCACTTGGCCAAATTTCTCAATTTTCTCATGAATTTAACAACATAAATTGCGGCTTTCTCCAATTTCGTGTTGTTTCTTCTAAATTTACCATGGACGCTCTACAAACTAAAATTTGGCCACTTTGAAATCAATCCTCTGTGAAATTTTTCTTCAACTCAACTTGCTCGGCCCATCCAAGCTCAGTGTTTAAAACTGAATCTCTGATACCATATTCATTAGAGGAAATTTAACCTCAAAATGGTCCTCCTAAGGAAAAATCAATAAATTGATAAAATAATGCCATGTAGACATTTGTTTAATATATTAATTCTATATTTTACTTTTATCAAAGTTGCCTAGAATTATTTCACTTTTATCAAAGATTCCCTACCCTGAATATCTATTTTATATTAAATATATATTTATGAGGACGAATTAAATCATTTGAACTATGTGTTGTTGGATATGTTAGTACACGGCTGAATATACATTTTATATTAAATCAATATTTATGAGGACGAATTAAATGGCATTAAATCGTTTGAACGATGTGTTGTTGGATGTGTTAGTACACATTGTAGGTGCATCGGTATATGCATAGAATAATCGAGAGATGCAGGGGAAGTTACAATGAACGACGAGGGCTCCTCTCAACACTGCTTCATCCGCCACTGTTCACAAAAATTGGTGTGAATGTTCCATGGATTGGAAACCTTTATCTTATCGGCCATAATTGGCAAAAACTAGCGCAAATGGAATTGGATTGGAAACCCTTCTCTCATGTTTTCAATTTTTCCTCGAAGATATCATGCATTTATTTTTCGAATTCAGCCGAACATGGATTGATGGCCCTGGTTCTCTTAAAAAATTCACGGGTTCCAATGGATATCTCCAAAAATCCATCCAAATTTCATGGTTTCGAGTGGATCTCTCTAAATTTCCGTCCAAATCTGGTTCCTCAGCCATGGATAACAAAAATTGGCGCAAATGCGATCAAAATGGAAACCCTCAAATTTCAGATTTTGGAGGTAAATGATCAATTTTTTGTGGGTTTAAATTACTTTTTACTTCTATTTAACCTTTCATTGGAACCCCATTTCATTCCATGGTGGTGATTCTATTCAGTGTTCAACTGGAAGCAAGCATTTTTTGGTTGGTTTCAACTCAGAAAGTGAGCAGTTTTTAGCTGGTTTCAACTCAGAGGGTTGTTATGTATAAAATTATTTGGTCTTTCACTGTTTATTTTGTTGCTTTGGAAAATTATATCCAACTTTCAAATTACAATTCATTTTTAAGTGATGGCGGGGGAAACTACTTGGGATTTGAGAATGTTTTGTATAACCAGTAAGCAAGCCAAGAAGTCATGGTGGTATGGTGTATTGTGTGTAAGACTGTCCATTTCTACTATATACCTCATTTCTTAAAAAACTTCAATTTGCTCAGCTTTCT
>JASDQU010754470.1:23963-36784 GCA_032191745.1 Picea mariana | reverse complement strand
TCAATGACACCGTTTCGGAAAGCTATCTTTACGTCCATCAAGTGTAGCTTCCACTTCATCTTAGCTGGAAGAGCTATGATGGTTCTGATCGAAGTGTATCTGGCTACAGGAGCGAATGTCTCTTCATAATCAATGCCTTCCTTTTGAGAAAAGCCACGAGCGACAAATCTTGCTTTATACTTCTCAATACTTCCATCAACAGCGTGTTTTATTTTGAAGAGCCATTTGGGAGATACCACATCTTTACTGTTCGGTCTGGGAACTATTACCCATACTTCATTCTTCATTATGGATTGGTATTCCTCTCTCATGGCATCTGCCCATTCTTTCCTCTGAATGGCTTCTTCAAAGCAGGTAGGCTCCTCTTTTAGAAGATCACACATCAAAGCCGTATAACTGGAGAATGGCTTTGGTCTTTTCACCTGTCTCGTAGTTCCTTGGGGTATCTTGAATAAGCTCTCTAGCCCAAGCTGGCTTCCTTTTATGGAGGATCATCATCTGAGGAGATTCTTGGACTTCTGATATATCATGGTCGTCAAGAATTTCCTCATCAAGGGAAGTTACGACTTCCCTCACTGGTTCTGCGGCTCTGGGAACCTCCCTCATTGCAGTACTAGGGATTACGGGTTCCTCTTCATAAACTTCTTCAAGCTGGCATCTTCCAGATTTCTTGAGAGTTGCATCTTCATCAAATGTCACATCCCTGTTGATCTCAATGTGACGGTGACCTGGTATATAGATTTTCAAGGCCTTGGGCAGAAGCAGCAATGGCCCAAGCAGCAATGGCTTATATAGATTCACGCTTGCTTCCTTCCAATCTCGCGACTTCTGAACTTCCGGCTTCTCTATCCTCCGGGCCCACATAGCACAGTTGTCACCAACTAAGGCGATGGCACGTGGTACGCCTAGGAAGGCCCGCGTCACCCCAGGCAACGTCATCCGGCCCCACCACATCTACCCTTTCACTTTGAAACTTCGGGTTTCAGAAGTTTGTGCATCAACAGTTTCCCCTTCTCCCAACTGTCCCAGTTACGAACTCTCCCCAGATCATCGACAATCCTTATCTCTACCGACACCAATAGTCGAGATCTACTTCACGATTTCTTGCTTCAGAGGTGTTCACCTCTCTTCACTTCCAATCTTTCGATTTCGCGAATTCTGAAGGGTTCTCGCGACTAACCCGTGCACGACTTCACAAAATCTAACGATCAAGCTCTCCCCTCAGATCTACAGTGTAGATCTCTTCCAAGACCTCGGAGCTTCGGATTTCAGAAGTTTGTGCCTCAGCGCACCCCGCTTCTCTTGATTTCCGAACTCCGAAAGGCTTCTAGGATAACCCTCCTGCACCTTCTCCAGATCTGACGGTCGTAAAAAGGGTTTCCCCCTCCGAACAGATCTACGGCCCAATACCGCTTCTGTCATGTTTTTACGATACCACTACTCCTCCTGAGCTTCGTAACACGGCCAAGGTAACTTCTTGGCACTCATGAAGGTTCTGAGGTTCGAAATTAGTCCCYCTAGACACGATTTCCACTCGAAACCTTGGGTCCAAAGACCACTTATCCGACCCATCCAAGCTCAGCGTTGAAAACCTTCGGCTCTGATACCAATTTGTAATGGCCYCAATTATCACCAGGTCAAGCAACGCTACTACTATGGAACATTCACATATATACACATATGGCATGCATTGTAATGAATTTTAAACACTTAACACAGAGTTTACTGTTACGATACAGATTGAAGAAAATAGACAGTAAATCATATATGCTCCGGAACACATAATAACATTCAAGCACCAGCAGCACGAACATGCATAAAATACATATATTTTAAGCATAGACTAATGCTTGTCTTTTAAGCTGGAGTAACTCCACCAACTACGTGCAGACCTTCCACGAACCTCCCTGCCTTAGATCGCGCTGCTCATCACGCTCAATAGTGGGTAACCCCTGAGCTGGGACTAAGCTCCACCCTAGGCAAGAGAATCCTAGACTAGGCTAAGGTTACAGGAAAACTGCACAGTGCAACCGAAAGGATTCTCCCCAAGAGCCTTCTTACGCCCACTACTCACGGACTCTCATTCCCCACATGCATGCTCCACCCGGGAGTATACACCTTCATTGTCACAAAGTCCATCGACTGCTTCACCTCCCTTTCTGGGTCTCGGCAACAGGTCGGATCAGGAATTCTCAGAGCTCTGTAGCTGGTGTTGGACTCTCTCTGGGAGAAAACCACTTCCCAGCAAACTCCCTCACCTGGAGAGAGTTGCTCACAGGCCTGACAACCTGCCTCTTCAACCACGGGCCTGACAACCCGCTTCTTCAACCATCTTCAACTCAAATACAACACAGTGAGGATAACAGCAACAGCAACTGGTCAATGTCACTCAAGAAAAACAAAAGGCAGCAACCCAAGAACGGTTCAGGCACGGACTCGGCTCTGCAAGGGCGGATAAGCTTAGTTCGCAAGACACACAGGAGACACGGCTCAATCCACGGGTTTACCACTGGTTTTTAGGGTGCATGACAAGGAATCAACGCAGAGGTCGAACGCAGACTCAAACGGTGCAGACAGAGGATGCGTCCGCTTTTCAGAAAAACATCACGATTTTCTGGTTTCAGAGCTGCGTGAGGGTATGCAGAGATCAAACGCCAACCACATGGTTCAGACAGTGGACCGAAGAATGGGGAACGAACCCCCAACACAGCTGACGCTTCAGCCTTTAACTGCATGCGCCCAGGTCAACACTTGTCTTCTTGGAGCTGCATGCGTTCCCTTTTGCACACGTTGCCCCTCCCAAAACTTAGGCTTAAAACATGTCTTTATCACAGCTTTGGAATAATAATAAATTATTATTCTSAAGGACTTAAACCCCTAAGCTTAGCCACTCTTTCCAACCTTTCAGCCCCCTTTCCCTTACCCACTCTGTGGAAGCTTAGTCCCCCATCACTCTTTCTTCGTGGTCGGTCTGCACGCAACGATGTTTTTATATTTTATTAATGATCTGCATAATTACATATACAAAAACAGGCTCCTGGCCTTTCACACTTAGGCTCTCCGACCCAATAAACACATAAGCACACCAGCTTATCAACACTCGGCTCACTAGCCTACAAAACATGTTTACAATTCATAAATACAACAGGGGCTCATCCTTCAAGATATTACAGGTGACAACTTTTGGATATCCTCGCAGGGGTGTCATGATGTTGCTTGCATGAGAGCTCATCTTCTCCAAATCCAAACATAGTTTCTTTTAATCTCCACGAGATGTATCATCGAGCTAGTTGTGGTATAGCTCACCTTCACCCCCGACTCCTCAGATGACAAATGCTATGGATGGTACAGTATGGTTTCAATATGTCTCACTTCTACATTCCATATATCAATGTTCATTTGGATGTGATGATATAACTTCTTATCTTGTTGTAAAGTAGTAAACACCTAACGATGTCTAGTAGCACTTCATAACATTACACGGTTTTATTACTTGCCGCATAGTATCTTGGGGAACATGTTTTCTATTAGAATTGTGTCATTTCTCGAGTTAACTTGTACTACTAGGTGCTTAGCTTAGATAGTGTTATCCACAACCCAGTGATGCTAGCCATTTTCCACCTTCCCTATATCATTCATTCCATCCATGCAAAGAATTGTATCCTGACCATGCATGATTTCTCAAAGGTCAAAAGAAAAGGTCAAAATGACAAAGCCTGAATCAATAAAGCCAATAAGGCTAAAAGATGAAGAGCTAAAGTCAAAAGCCATAATATGAAGCTTGAGCAATGCCCCCTCTCTATGAGGCCAATGCCCCTAGTCCCTAGTTTGTCTATGAATATCTAAATAGAAGAGACTTGTTCAATAAACTGAACATTTAAAGAAAAAGGCGCAAGGCCCAAGGGGGTAGTAAGTAACAATGTCGAGGAGAAGTAACTCAATGCTAAGCTCCCTCTTGAAGGCTATTATGCATAAAATCCTAGCTCATGAAAGATAGATGAATGAATAAATGAACAAAAGTACCTAAGCATGTATAAGACTTTGAGGGTCATCACATGAACTTAGTTCCCCTTCTCTTTCATCATTATTATCCATCTTTTCCTATCTTTCACATAGGTACTTAGGAAATATGGGTTGTCCTAGGACTTGATGCATGTATAAGGGCTAATATTTATCCCCTTCATAAAACTTAGGCAAGTATTAAAACTAAACCTTGTTTGTTATGTTGTGTTAAAAGATGTCACCAGGTGCTACCAATTAATGGCTTGTTAAGAAGTTAGACCCATCACTTCAAGTGGTTATTTTGAATTGGGATACGTGTACCATGCCTCGAGATCCATGATGCTACATTGGGATCTGTGACAATGCATCAACCCATGATGGGGATGCCATGTCATCACACATGCCGCATGGACCACTCACATTCAACCTCCTTACTCAATTGGACGTTGCATTCACACTCATTCATTATTCTCCCTCCTTGGACAACATGGGAGCATTTAATGCATTGGAGGGGTTGGTTACAAGGTACAGAGGTAGTTACACATGGTTACTTGGACCCTATGATGATGTGGCACTCTTATTAAATAATTACTTGGACAGGTGCCTCCAATGTTGACTTTTCTACTTGAACAACTCACACATGTGAGATTGACGTCATCAATTGCAAGTTTACTACAGCATGTCTAGAACACTCCTTTGTTTGAGGGAGTTTGTTGGAGGATGTTGGAGATCCTTGGACCCTAGTTGACTCATCTTTTCCTCTTTTGATGGGACGTTGGTGATGTTTTTGAGAGGCACACCCCTTCTTGTCTCTCTCTATCCCACATGTGTGGCTTTATCTTGGTATTTGGACTTCTTCTAGAAGGTTGTTTCACTTTTGGAGCATATTATGGGATGTATCATGTCATTTGTTGTATTTTCCCATGGTTTTGACTGGGCTAGTAGTTTTGGAGCTCATGCTATTGAACTAACACATGGTATTGTATTGTATTTCAGGAGGATCTTCACCTATAAAAGGATTAGATTGTATTGTATGGTATTGTATTGTATTTGTATGGTATTGTATTAGATAAGCACTTTGCAGRGTCTGCTGGAAGAAAAAAACTACTACAAGGCCAAAGAAGGGTGAAATGCTCCAGTTGGAAGGGTTCTCAACATAAGTTTTCTAACATTCCTCCTCTGATCATTGAAGTTATTGTTCACGCATTAAGGTAGRACGTCCAAGGGATCTGTCCTTTTTCTTGGCCAACCTTCAASTTCACCTTGATAGTACTGGGAAAGGCTTCTCCACGGACCGATCCYCCCATCCAACCTTGAAGGGGACCTTCTAACCCTAGGTAACGCTATCCTCCGAGTATCGTCAATATTACCTCATCCTAAACCCTAGACCTCACTTGTATTTGTCATAGTGACCCCATAGTCCTCCAAAGGCATTGGTCTTTCATTGTCTTAAACCACCAAAAACCCAAATCAATATCTTCCTTTTCCTTTTTGTTTCAACGAAAGGGTTTCACTGTGCTTCACTTCAATACTAGATCGTTCTGAGTTTAATCAATATATCGTGACTACAACATCTGAAGGTTTTATATCATCATGCAGACTCTTCACTAAACTGTTAAACTTACTGTTGAACTCTTCCACAGTTTCATTCTCTTTCTTATGGCTAGAAGTGAAGGAAGCTAACTGAAACCTATGTTCCTTCTGATCACCCCATCTCTTCCTAAATTCATCCAATATTGAATCAAGGGCGCTAAACTTAGCTGGATCAAAATGTATAAACCATTCAGCAGCATCACCTTCTAGTGAATACACAAATAGGGTCATCTTTACATCTTCTTTGTTATGACCCCGACAATACCTCTCAACACACATCTGGAAGTTCAAGATGTGAGACTTTGCATTGATTGCATTGTTTCCCTGAAACATAGGTAACTTGTCTATGGCTTTCTCAGGGAATTGGTGTGGAGCACCTTGGATTGCTACAAAGTTCAAAGGCCTCAAAAACACACTCATGGTTGTGTTAGGAGTATTAGTGGGTGTATTAACAGTTGGTTGATTATTAGTTTGGAACAAGAATTGGATATCAGTGAGTGCTTCTTCTCCAAGACTTTCAAGTAGTCTCCTAGGGGCAAGGCGATTTATCCTCCTATAAACCTTTTCGGGTTTAGGAAAAGAGTAAATAAAACCTTGTGCAACGCTCCTAGTAATGTACCTGACATATCTGTTCAATGGAGTCGCCACTTGGAAAAGAATCACACGAAATCAACCAATACAAGTTCAAAGAATTTTATGGACTAAAGGATTTTACTGTTTAGTCTTAAAGAATAAGTTAACTCGTTTTGACCAAGGATAAATGACTTATCCCCGGCAACGACGCCAAAGATGTTGTCGTCCTTATACACACTTGCAAACGTGAGCTAAGTCCTGCTCACTCAGTGTGTCCTTGGAGGCACAATGCCTAGGTTCAAAGTCCACGTTGTCACTTTGACTTGAACCTCTTCCGTCTAGGCTAACTCCTAGGGAAGCCAAGGGGGGTAGACCCTAGTTACAAGATGAGATTTAGAGTTTAATGTTCTAGGAGTTGGTTTTAATTAGTTAAATGGTCAAGGGGAATCTAGCCTATGATGTTAAGCAGCAAATGCAGGATGCAACAATTAAGTATGACAGTCAAGACCATTTCCTAGGGAAACTAAGACTAGTGCCTAAGATTGGGCAAAGGGTCAACTAAGTTAAAGATGGATTCATTACAAAAGAATTACTAGTTTACAAAGCTACAATAACATAGATAAAACTAGATACAAAAGAATATGTGAGATATAAAAAGCTAAACTAGACTAGATACAAGATATACAGAAAGAATGTCTAAGATATACAGATTTAGACTAAGTTAGATACAATAAATACAAGATACACACTGTACTAACAAATTGCTTGAAATGTGCAGGAAAAGAAGATAACCAAGATGATACACACATCAACACATCAAGCCAAGCATGCTCACAATAGATCTTGCTCTATTGGACTGCTTATCAATGGCATAAGTACGCAAATCACTCAAGACCTAGTCGAGAGAATGCCACCAGGTGGATGCGCACTTCTTGAAGGATCACACCATAAATACAAGATAGATGAAAGCTTGAAAATATAAAGTATTCCAGATAAGAGATATAACCACTTAGACAATTATTCTACAACACATAAAGGACCTGCAGTGAATATAAATATGAGATCTATATGCTTGCAAGTGTGAAATGTAAATTGCTAGTGTTGTAGACCAAGGATTAAGTTAAGTGATTAAGTGAGAATTATTTTAATCCTATCTAAGTGTCAACCCAAAAATTTTCTCCCCCAGTTACCAAGTGACTACTGGATGCTCAAAAAGTTAGGAAACAAGACCCACCCTAGCTTCACAGGTCAGTCCTAAGATAAGAGTACTCCCGGAAAGGACGCCACGCGTCGTGAGACCATCCCCGGCCTAGCACCTTTCGTTGCCTTCCTCTGACCCCATTTTCAATGGTGTTGATGGTTGGTAATGGTGTCCTATTAAGTCTAATAAATTAATTATTAAACCTATGAGCTAAGTTTTGCAGTGTATTTGAGTGCTTGTAGCTTGCTCAAAAATGTCGAAATTGAAAATTGTTAAGGCTGAAGCCTTTAAATGACGAGATTGCAAATTGAATTCTTTAAATGATATTATTGCATGTGAAACCAAAGAAATAACTTGTGGAATGTAAATGACGATTATCTTTAGAATTTTAAGAAACCCGAGTTTGCATGCATGTGTAGTAATTAAATACTGAAAAAAGGTAAATGACTCGCATGCAAATTAAAGACGGAAGCAAAGATCGACTATGCCTCCACGGGCTCTAGGCTACCATTTGGATGTGTATGATCTACTCTAGATAATTTTAAGTTTAAGCATGCATGTAGATATTACAACTAATTAGCTAAACTAGAAAGCAAAGACAGAAAGGAAATCTAACTAAATCATGCAAAGTAAAGACTGAAATAAAAGAATGCAAGCCACTTGGGTACACTCCTTTGGGCTTGCTTACAACGTTTTGGATTGAAGAAGGAGAAGAAAAACGTTACCACTTTTGAAAGGAGGTATTTGGATGTGTGTTGCGCTTGAATTTGGGCAGCATGTGCCCTTGACCTGGCGAGAACCTGCAAAAATCAGCAAGCTATTGCTTGCTAATTTGTGCTGCAACACACTCAAACAAAGTTATGAAATTCTTGTTTTTCAACAGAAATTCCGCACATGTAAAAGCCAGAAAATTAAATGATTTTCTTGACCTATCTATGATTGTTAATCACTAAAATCTGAAGTGAATGAATGGCAGAAAATGAAATGGAAATAGAAAAGATTTTTAAGTTTATATGAGCAGTGAAGGTAAATTCCTGCTTGAACTTATCCCAAAGATGCTCTTGTGGCAACCTGCAAACCTTCAGCCAAATGTAAGATGAAACAATGGATAATATCTTGCATGCACTAACAATATAACATAGTTTATATTATGAGCATATACAAAACATATTAGATGAGCAACTATACTATTGCTTCACCTAGCCTAGTAAACTAATTTACCAAAGCATCTATTGAACAAATTCACAAAAGATTCAAGAATGATTTCACCTCACAATAGACAAGAATGCCAAGACCAAGTCCCGAATTCCATGATTCATCCAAAGCTCTTTTTATTTCCAAAGGGAAGAGGTTGTAGCAACAAAGTTGCTCCAAGCTCTTCAAGAACAAAACCAATGAAGCAAATGTGAACAATAATGTGAGAGAGAGAGAGTGAGATGGTGAGAAAATAGTAGCATATCAATATTGTAAAGAATGGTAATCAATGATGGAGTGAGAGGTCTCTTAAATAGCTTGAGAAGCTAAGGAGAACCCTCTTGGATCTTCAACACTATCAAAATCCAAGCTCAAGTGACAACTCAAGTGAAGGTGGCGTGAGCTTTTAGGGTTGAGGAGAGTTTGGTATGTGAGGTGAGTGGATGGGTGAAGTGGCATCACAAAGGAGGCGCATTGGCTGAAGGAGGAGGCCCACTCCAAGCTTGAAAGAAAACTTCCATTTTTAATGGATGTTTACACTTTACTACAAGAGAGGGGACACACTTGCTAAGAGGGACGTAAGCTTTAAGAGGAAAAGCGTGAGGGATGAGGAAGGAAAGCGCATGCTTTGAGGGAAAGCATGAGCTTTCATGAGGGCGTATGGGAGGAGTGACAGTGACACACACTTGGATGATGTGGAGAGGCAAGGAGGAAGGGTGCACCTCATGAGAGGGGCCTATAACCCATTATTAAATGAGTTACCAATTAAATGCATTGAGTGGGGACGCATTCCCTCAAAAGGGGCACAAATCCCAAGGTGGGAATAATTAAAGAATGAGTTATTAAGTGGAAAAAGGTTAGGAAAGGGTATCGATAGGTTAGGTGGGGTCTCTCTTATTAATTGTCACCTTTACTTCACCTTAATTGACCATTTATTACAAAATTTGACAGTTTCCCATGTCTTGGGTTTAGCAATTAAAATTGTTTTTATCTGACTAAGACTCCTATGTGGACAAAACCTTAACAAAACTTGTCCCACTGAGTTGAAACTTGGTCCAAGGGTGTAGGGGGTCTCATTCCATTTCTTTTGAGTACAAATACCCCTACCAAAAGCCCAGGGACCTAGCTTTTACATTATTTCATCAGAATTAATTAATTAATTAATTTAATTCCCAACCTTAGCAAAAACTTATTAATTAAAAAAAACCTATCTAGACTCGACTAAAAATCACAAAACTTTTTGTGGTGTCTTACAAGGTCATTTACATCATTCCTAAACACTAGCTACCAGAGAATGACTTCATTAGAACGTCTTTCACCACTTTTGAGGATTTATTTGCTAGTGGGAGTGAAAAATTCAAGGGAAAATAATAAGGCTAGTTAGGCCAGATTAAGATCCTGAGGATAAAAAACACTCAGTGAAAGGAACTATCCTAATGAAGAAATCCTAAGGCAACTGACCTAACTATGATCCATGTAGACCTATTACATTATAAACCCATGCAGGGTTGCGGAAATCCCGCTTACAAAACAGTGTGCTGGAGCAAAAAATGCCCTCTAGAACCAAAAAGTCTTCGACTTATTCGCATCTATTGATGTATATCTTCATGGTACATGGAGTTGACCCCCTACTTGAATAAGCGATCAACAAACTGATATACCTCTCATCTTCCTCACCTATTCGTTGCATAACCCTATGTCTAGAAAAGAGGGTCGCCCTCTTGCTTATATAGGAGTGGAGAGGTAGAGAGGAGGGGGCTCGAATAAGAGGCATGAGTGCATGCTTTTACAACTGAACTTAACTCAACAACCAAATTTAGAACTGAACTTTAACACTTCAGTTAGGAACTCGCCCTTGACATGATATGCATGAGAACTCCTTAGCATGCACATCACATGCATGCAATGCATGTCATGCATGAAACATGCAACTAGACATGCATGCAACATGCGACATGCGACAAACTTGACAACTTTGACTTTGACCTATACATACAACTTTGACTTTTTACAATTTGACTCTTTACAAGGCAATTCGAATTTCTTCATGGTGGAAGGTGTTACACGTGCCAATGCACTAGATCAATACATTTACATCATTTGCAATATCAGGAAGATTGTTTGTTTCTAGCTCATAGGAATTTTATTTTCAACCTAACTTTTGCTCATGGCTCACAAGGCTTGACTAAGCTCACAAAGGTTGTACGTTCCCCCTGACTTTTGCACTAGTCTATCTATGCTCACAAAGGTTGTACATTCCCCCTGACTTTTGCACCAGACTATCTATGCTCACAGCGGTTGTACCTTCCGCCTGACTTTTGCATTAGACTTACATCTTGACTTTTGTCTTAGACTTACAAGGCTTCTACCTTTGCCTTGGCTTGACTCACAAGATCATATAACATCTCGTTCGTCCTAACTTTTGGTTTCACTCACAGAGGTTGTATGTTCCCCCTGGCTTTTGTCAATACCTCACAACACTGGTTGATTCTCCAAATCTCATTGGCTAGCCTCAGGGTGGCCCATAAGGCCTCTCATTGGAGAATGATTGTCGATGTTGCCAAATTTAACAAGCTTGCCTATATGTTGCCCAACGCTCTCCCTCACAAGGAAGGAGTTTCCCTTGGTGAGAGTTTGAGGGGTAACAGGACACAATTCTTGCTCCTTCAACACATGAAATTATAACTGAATCTCTCGATGTTGAACACGTAAATACTAAAGATTTAAAATAATTTCTCTATAGATAAGTGTTGATTAAAGTGAAATATTCTAGAGCATGGTCCAACCTTAATTGAAGCCCTTTTTCTAAACATTTTTACGGTTTTTTTCAAGCAGAATTTTTTCTAAAGTCATATGTTGAACAATCGAAAAGATGTAAAACAGAAATTTTAAGGGTTGCTTCATGAGGGTCACTTTGTGAAAGTTAGGTTAGTGTTTGTTCACCGGATTATAATTTGATCACTTGGAACTCTGGAAGACATTTAGAGCCTCATAGTTTATTTATTTTGTCTTAGAACTTTAATTATATGTAGTACAGATTTATAGTTTATGTAACTCGATTTGATTTTGCCTATTTGTACTGTTATCCCCTAGCCTAGGGATAACTAAGGAGATTATGTCTCGAGGCCCACAGGTCCTAGACATGGAGTACCGAGAGGCATATTGACTTGAGCATGGCCCTAGAGGGCCCATCTTTCTTCTTCAACGCCTCCACCTTGTCAACAGCAGTAGCATCCATCCCATCGGCATGGTCCTTCAGCAGCAGTGGATCTTGCTCCATGAGATAATGAGTCCGAGAATCATGGTATGTGTCACTTTGATTCTCAAAACATTTGAATATGTGCATTTAATTCTTTTTTACTTTTGACGTGTGCTTGGACCTTATGCCTTTCCACTTGTCCACACCTGGGGGGAATGACAGGATGCCCTAGCAAGTTGGTTCCCATAGGGTTTGAGTTGCCACTGGGTGGGTTCATGAAAGGTCATCGTCCGTTCCCACCATACTTACCACTTTTCATTTTTTATCCTCTCATCCATCCCATACACTGGTTCGGGCATTGGGTTTGCCAAGCTAGCAAAGGGTTGTACATTACCTTATGGGAAGAAGGGGTTGAAGGCCCAGAGGGTAAAAGTAGTTGGCAAAAGATAAAAGCCAAAAGAACAAAACCTTCAAATGCTTTGCCCAGGGATCCCCGAGAAAGCACTAAAAGGCTTCTCAGCAAAAAACGGAGGGACCCATAAAATAATAAAATCAAGACCTAGTTGGAGGATAGGGGGTCTCATCACGAGCTAGCCTATTAGGTCCATGAGCATCTAGCGATATGACACTACCATTCAGTTGGTCACCACTCCAAGGTAGTGGCTTTTGGTGGCATAGCCAAGAGAAAGGGGGCCTAACTATGAGCCAGCCTTCTCATCTCCGTGAAATGCTTGTGGGTAACATTGTCACCACTGGTCACCACGCCAGGGCAGTGTCCCCTAACTAGTGTTAAGGTTTAAGCTATTATTAGGTTTCTTTTCAATTTACTAGATAACCATAGCATAGATAGGATCACTGAGAGAAACACAATCACAAGATACACAACATTTATCCTGGGAAAACCTCATGGGGGAGAAAACCTAGCAAAAACTTCCTTAATATAGATGGCCAATACAATGCCAAGACAATAAACCAAACACTAGAGAATATCCAACACTGAGCAATGCGCCTCTCTCTCTTCCTTCTTCTCCAACTGCACCTACCAAACTTGCGCTCTGG
>JASDQU010754470.1:0-23292 GCA_032191745.1 Picea mariana | reverse complement strand
TCAATTACAATGCCCGACATGATCTATCCACAAAAGGAGATTCATCTAATGAATAATAAATCAATAATAAATAGAATACTCTTTGCAGTTAAAATATTTCAACACTCCCCCTTAACAAGAAGGGTATTCTACAACAACTCAATACAACATCATCAGGAGAGAGAGGGAAGCAACATCAACAGCATCTGGAATAGTGACTAGAATATCTATAAATCATTGAAGTTTTTCTTATCATCAATATCATCATTCACAGCAGGGAGCTGGAATGGCATCATCATCATCTTCCTCAACATGGATTAGTATAACACTAATACATCATCATCAATAACAGCACAAGGTGGATACAACATCAACAACAGCAATATCACAGCACAAAGGTTGGTGTATCAACAACAACAACAGCATCACAGCATGAAGGCTGGAGTATCATCAACAACAAAAGCATCACAGCACGAAGGCTGGAGTATCATCAACAATAACAACATCACAGCACGAAGGCTAGAGTATTATAACATTAGCAATAGGATGGAAATCTTCAGCACGAAGCTAGCATCTCAACAACATTAGCACAAGGTTGGCATCAACAACATCAGCACGAAACTGGAAATCTTCAACACAAAGTTGGCATCAACAACATCAACACGAAGCTGGAAATCTTCAACACGAGGCTAGCATCAACAACATTTTGTGGTACTCTGACAGATCCAAACGATCTTCCCAGGAATCAAAAAGATTCCCTAGGATATGAAACCCTAATGGAGCTACCACGTGGTACTCCAACTGACCCAAAGGATCTGCCCAGGAATCATATGATTCCCTACGAAATAAAATCCTAACGGAGCTACCACTACTGATCAGGTTACCATAGTATCATCCGCACCACTCCCCCTTTCGAGGGAGGTCTTTTCGAACTGTACCAAGCTTGTCTCAAAAGTGCTCAAACTTTACACAAGACAAGGGCTTGGTCAACACATCTGCAATCTGTTCATTTGTGACAACACATTGGAGCTTTAAAGCTCCCCTCTGCATCATATCATGAATGAAGTGATACTGAATCTCTATGTGCTTTGACTCATCATGGAACACATCATCTTTCCATAACTCTAGTTATCACATAGGATCACGGTAGCTTCCATCTCCAAATCAAATAGATCTGTCAACAACATCCAAAGCCATATGGCTTCACAACTGGTGAAACATGCAACAATGTATTCCGCTTTTGTCGTGCTGGGAGCAATGCTGGAATGCTTCCTACTCTGCCATGAGATCATGGCTAACCCCAAACTGAAACAACATCCTGAGGTGCTCTTTCTGTCAGAGACACTTCTAGCCCAATCTAAATCGGTATAACCACTCAGTCTGAAATCATGATCTCCATTATAACTGAGACAACAATCTAATGCACCCTTAAGGTACCTCATCACATGTTTTGCAGCAACGAGGTGAACACGTCTGGGCTCTACCAGAAATTGACTCAAGGTCTTCACAGCAAAACATATATCTGGCCTGGTGTTCGTCACATACATCAACGATCCAATGATTTGTCTGTACAACATAGCATCAATCAATTATGACGAAGTGTCAACCAGGAGCTTCAACTTTGTTCCCATGGGTATATTCATGGACTTGCACTCCAACATATCAAATCTCTTCAGTATTTCAACTGCATACTTCCCTTAGTTAAAGAAGATCTTCTCTGGGCTCTGCAAGACCTCAAGACCTAAGAAATAGTGCATTAGGCCAAGGTCTTTCATCTCAAATTCTGCAGCGACCTTCTTCTTTCAATCTATGATGAGCTTTTCTTCACCTTGTCAAGAATAAAGCATCTACATATAGTAGTAACATCACTGGCTCATCATTCATAACCTTGAGATAAAGGTTAGAATCAACTTTACTCTTGGTAAAGCCCAAGCTCGTCAAGAAACTGTCAATTCTTCCATACCAAGCTCTAGGAGCTTCCTTCAACACGTACAAAGCTTCCTTCAACCGACAGACATGAATCTTTCTATCTTCAATCTTCAAATCTAATTTTCTCAGTACATTGTACCAATCTGGTACACTTGCTCAGCTACAACTCAATCTGCACAATCATGTGCTAGCTCTGTGTGCTCTCTGCAGAGCACCATCTGTCTCACTGCCTGAGAGTATGTCCTCTCCTCTTTCTGCAATTGTTCCTTCTAGAACTAGGACTCTGCACTTGCAGCTTCTCTGAGGCTGAGAATGATTGCTTCATCCTCACTGTGGCTGCTAAAATCTGTGAGTAACTCCTCTTACTCTATCACAGAAACAGCTTCATCTGAAACTGAGAGTGGCTCAATAATTGATACTGAGGTAACTCTTCTTCTTTCATGAAGGTAACTCTATACTTTATCGTAGTCATGTCTCCATGACCTAATTAATGTAATGCACCAACTGCCACTCAATTTTAAATATGGGGATTGCTCCCCCTGCATCTTATACTATATATAAATCACGACTATCTGGTTGTCTTCATGAATACTGGAACTATTTCTTCAATAAGTGTCTCGTCGTAGTCTTCTCCCTTTTGTTGGGAGAATCCTCTGGACACACATCAGGCTTTGTACATCTGCAACATGCTTGATCTGTTAGATCAATCTTGGAAGTCAATTACTGATTTCTCTTCTAGTCTCATGGAAAAATCCATATCCTAGTCTTTCTGACTAGCTTCCTTCTCTGTCACTGAAACAAGGGAATCTTCCTAGGAGATTTCATATTTCCTAGAAGTTTCTGAAGCTACGATCTAGTCTTCTCATGGCATCTGTCTCCCAATCGTGGAAGTTGTTTCTTCATCTAATCCTTTCTAAGATTAGGCTTACTCTTGATTTCTTCTGAGTCTACAAGGACTTCATCATCTCTTACAGGGTATACTTGGTGTTGAATACCAAGTCTAAATATGAAAAGTTGAGTCAGACTTCAAACGAGTTCTGCTTCCCGTCAAGGTGGCTTCATTATCCTTTGAACAAGCCTACTCTGAGTTCTTGTTCTAATGTTCGGTCATCTTTGAAGCCTTCTGCTCCTTACAATCAATCTCCATATGAGACACTTTGGATTTCAAAAGATAGCTTCTTCTTCATATTCTTTGGTACATGAATGTATATGGTTATATACATAGTCTGCTTCATGTCTCATCTAATTTGTTGCCTTCTGCAACCTTCACTATAGCTTCCTCAGGGTTATCACCTGTGACCTGAAACAAGGTCAACGAAACAGCAAGCAAGAATAATACTCTTTTGATAATAGTAAATAAAACAATAGCACGTGAAATCGTCACGGTAGCTCCTTTAGAGCTTTCACTTGTGATCTGTCTGAAACAAGGATCAAAAGTAAGAAATAATTTACGAAATGAGATCAACATTCTTCTAATGTTGTGATCAAACATTCATCCATGGTAACCTGGAATCAACACAAGAAGTTTCTCCTAGAGGAGATGTTAGTTGTATCTGGTAAATGATTACATTAAGCATTTATCTCAATATGCTCACATGCTACCAAGCATAATACTTTTCAAAGACTACTACCTCAACTATAGTGTTTACTTGTAAAGCGGTAGTTATCAACTTGTCATGTGCAACTTTGAATCTTATCAACTTAATTAATCAAACCTGGAACTTGGAGTCTTGTCATCAAGAATGAGTGTGTTGCTTTTCTTCCAAGTCTCCTTCACTCAAGATGACAAGTGCTTTCTTCAACCTGTCTTATGTACTAAGACAATATGTTATCTTGACAAAAAGTTGGGTTAGAGAATAAACTCTATGATCTCAACTTTAATCCATCTAATACTTTGACTTTAATTTTGACCAAAGGTTAGTATGATGGTCATAGCCTGAATATGCAACCTAGATCAAAATAATGTCAAATCAAATAGATGCATGTCAGAATAATCAAACCTAGATAGCATTATTCCTCTGAATGTGTTGGATCTTGAGATCATTCTGGATCTATGGTAAGAGATCCCTTCTCCTGCAAATACCATTTTAAAGCTTAACAGTTTAAACATATGTGAATACATACCACTGATAGTATTTGCAGGTAGTGGCACCATCTGGTAGCAACGGTAATAATTACCAACTCTTAAAAACTTCAAGGGTGACTGCAACCGGTACTGCAGTTGATACTTCAACTGATACTGCACCTGCAATTGATGTTGCAATTGATTCTGAAACTGCAACTGCAACTTAGGATTTTACGAGGAAACCCCAATTTTTCAAACTTCAAATTTTGAAATTCTTATCCAGGGGCTAAATGCACTAAGCTGAGGCGAGTACGCTGGTACAGTCAGATTTCTGAAAAATCCAAATTTTGCCCCTTCAAACTTGACCAGCAGAATTCTAGACTAGTGCTTCTGGTTTTCTGGTACTTCTGGTACTTCTGGTTTTCTGGTGCTTCTAGTTTTCTGGTACTTCTGGTACCAGTGAAAACTAGGGTTTCCCTTTCCGAGAGTTCTATCAACTGAAAAAGTGTGCTGAAGGTGCCAAAGATTTCCTCGGGCTAGGGCGCACTTTTCTAGATGACTTTTGGGCTGAAATTCCTCTTCAATAAAAAGCCCTAATTTTCTTGTACGGCAATAGTGACGTTTTTCTTTTTCCTGTGAAAGATGCTTTCAGCTTAGCTCTGATACCATGTTAAATTTTCAGTTATTATTAGGTTTCTTTTCAATTTACTAGATAACCATAGCATAGATAGGATCACTGAAAAAAACACAATCACAAGATACACATCATTTATCCTGGGAAACCCTCATGGGCAAGAAAACCTAGCAAAAACTTCCTTAATATAGATAGCCAATACAATGCCATGACAATAAACCAAACACTAGAGAATATCCTCTCCCAAGCAATGTGCCTCTCTCTCTTCCTTCTTCCGGCAACTGATAACTACAACTTCCTTCAATACTTTCACACTAGATGAGTGAGCTAAGTGAGTGAACAAATGAGTGGTTGGCTTCCTTTATTTATACAAACTGGCAAGCGCTGAAAGGAGGTGTCTCTTCATTGGCAGGGCCGACTTCTCTTTCTGGGTGGTTAGAACCACTTTAATTTGCCTGGGAGCCGACTTCTTAGTTTGCATATTACAATTAGGGTTTGACCAATCCACAAAAGGGGATTTGGTCATTTACAATACCCGACATGATCAATCCACGAAAGGGGATTGATCTAATGAATAATACATCAATAATAAATAGAATACTCTTTGCAGTTACAATATTTCAACAAATTCCAAGTCTGATAGCTTTTTTTTAATGCAACTAAAAATTAATCTTCCATGTGCTAAAGATTTCTCCATTGAGTTATCTCAAGGTAGATTTTTCCATTTTTATGAGAAGAAAGTAAAGCACCTTATCATCTAGAAGTCCCTGTCAGACTCTGCCAGCAAGTGATGTGTGAACTCTCCTGGAGATTTTTCTGGAAATCCCTACTCAACACTAGGTGACAAACTTCGTTCTTCACATTCATGGAGGTATTCCATTAGAATGAATGTTTACTGGTCTGCAAAAAAATGATTTCTGCACACTTCTAATTTGAGATCCGGGGCAATTCTCTCTCCTCACACATCTAATTTTTTTCTTATTTTTCTCGCAGATTCAATATTCTGGGTTGCATCACACTGACTGATATGTAACCCTAATGGGCATCAATATCTGGTCTTGTATCTAGTGTTTGTCATATCTTTGGGTTTTTTGCCTCATCACTGATTGGCATCATGCTTCAAAAACTGTCATCTAAGGTTTTCTAGACAACAAAAGTATCTGGAAATTTTAAAGAATAGTGTCCTATCTACAACAGCTTTTGTTTTTGTGTTCATGAGAAAAAACACAGAAATGTGTGTTTCCATCAAGGTTTTGTCAAAAACTGCAAGAGATCATTGGTATGGTTGATGTTTTGAGTCAACTTGCTGACTCATCGTCAGAGCCTGTAAGGAAAGGAGAGATAAATGCTGTAATAAATATTAATGTGCATTAAATTTGATTTAAATGTTGGGGTTTTAATTAATATAGTGTAATCCATTTCATTCTATCAACTAACTGGAATAAGGAAAGCCAGTGCCCACAACTTCAAAAGACAGAAGAATAGGATATATGGAATAAATACTGAAAGAAACTATGAAAAGATCATTGTCACTTCTCCTGAGTAATAAATGAATTTAAATAACCATCACACTCAATTTCAAGTTTTATGATTCTCAAACTCTAGAAACCTTGAAATTTGTATATTTCTATAATCGTGAAACATTTCAAATGTAAGATTATTGTGGCATGTCAAGACAATTGATAATTTGTAAGATGAAAAACACCTATGTATAGCCTCTCGAGAACCACTTGACATTTGACCATGATAAAGTCCAGCCTCAACACCTGCTTGTTGTAGAGACTTTGATACCTGATAACATGGGCATAGACATTAGACACCAATGGCAAGGCAACACTGAGAATGAAAACTCAATCAATCACAACACAAACTCAAATAACAAAGGCAGGTGTTTTATTGTGGTAAACCTGGTCATTCTGTGAAAGATTATAGCTTGCAATTAGTAAGCCTGGTCATTTTGAGAAAGATGATAGGAAACACAAGTTTGATTTTTCTCAGTCAAGGAAAAAAGTGGCATTCTAGAAATATGTTGAAGAACAAGTTAACTATCATAAAGAAGTTAAGAATATAAACTCCTTGCTACAAAAAATACCAAAATAGTATCTACAGATTCATGGCATATAGATTAAAGTGCCACAACGCACATGTCACACAAAAGGAATGCTTTGCCATGTTAGATGACACAAACGTCAAGGAGAGAGTTACAACAAGCAATAGGTCAAGGAAATGTCCCTACGAAGATGCCCAATGGAAGAATTAACAAAGAGCATGATGTGTTCTATGTGCCAGCCCAATAAAGACCTTCCTTTTAGTAAACCAAATTGCAAAACAACACTTCAATGTGGAATTCTATGAAGATAAGTGTCTCATGAAACACAAAAGAAAAAGAAAGAACAGTATAAAGTGATTACAACAAGCATTGAAGAAGGCAGTCTCTAAAGATTTATAATTATAGCTGCCAAACAGCAAGCATCAGTGGTTGAAGACAGCTCCAAAAACCAACTCTAGCACAGAAGGCATGGACATCTTAAATACCAAGTCCGTATACTTTTAAAGAAACTGAATATGACTTATGGCTTACCACTTGTTCAGCAAGAGAAAGGTGTTTGTGGAACTTGTAGTTTACGCAAGCAACATACCGACACTTCTACTAAATAAGGTACACTAATAGCAAGCAAGCAATCAAAGTTCGTGGATAATGATCTTTGTGATACCATGGAAACACCATCAATGTCAGGCTCAAAATAATTTATAATATCTGTTGATGGCTGTTTCAAAAATTGGCCTATCGTTTCAAGTACAAAGTCCAAGGCACTTTAAACATTCAAACCATCTAAAGCCATGCTGGAAAGGCATTGTATTCTATCTAAAAATTGCATTGTAAGTTTGCATTTGAAGGAATTGTAAGTATTTATGCCTTTGAAAATTTGTCTTTTTATGAGATAACCATTGTTACCCCCTCTCTCACCTAGGGGTAACTAGAGGAGATCATGCCTCATGGCCCACAATGAAGACATGATCCTGATGATGACGACCAGCAGTCTCCACAGCCAACAGCAAACCTGATGCCTCATTCCTCGGCATAGCTCATCACACCTGATCAGCGTGGTTCGTTGGAAGAGATGGTGATCCATCACATTTTGAGGTACATTACTCCTTGTTTCATATAAAGTGTCATATTTAATGCATTTGACATGTGAGTGACGATCATGGGATGAAGTTGGATAATGAATCATAAGCTCAGAAGTTATGCTCTTTGCCTTGTTCACCTTAGTGGCAATCTTAGGTATCCAAGTCCCGTGTTGTCACTCTTGGGGAACAAGGTTACTACTGGGAGGCCTTGATAGGGGCAATGTATTGTTACCCCCATACTTAACACTTTTCATCCTAGAGCCAACTTTAAAATCCAAGGGCGAGGTTGAGCTTTGCACCCTTGCTATGAGGTGATCACCCCTAATCCTATTGCACCGAATGCATATCAAAATGAAAGGAATTAATCCCAGCAAGAAAGAAAAGAAAGAATGAAGTGCTTGAAACCTGAAAAGGGGACTTGCAATGCATAAAATGAATATCAAAAGGAAAGAAAGGGATTTGGAATACAAACAATGCTGAGGAAAGAGCATCTCAAGTAGCAAGAGCTCCCTCTACAAAGGCACTCATGGTAATGGACCAAGCACGGTACCTTGCATGTTAATGACTCCATCAACATGAATTCATCCCAGCACGTTTTCATTCACAATACTTACACTTGGATAGGTTTCCTGGGAAATATCCCTCTACCTGGGTACTGGCACACCTAATAGGGTCTTTTGATGGTCATCCCATACCAAAACATGTCAAATTGCATAAATTATTGAGCTAATGTGAAGTTTGAAGGCAATATCTAATGTGAATTGTTCATGTGGCTTGTGTATTAAGTGATGGCTTACTTTGTATGATTCTAAAGACTATTGCACCTTGTGATTGTTGGTCTTACTTGATTTTATGGCTTTGACTCGCTTGGTTGACCTTGATGCACTCTGACATGGTCTTTGGAGATGATTTCATGCTTGTGCCCAGGACGTTATCCACCTTCCTAAGGACTTTGCACACCTGAGACAGAGCATTGGGTCCTTGGATGACTTGGCATGACCTGAGGCACCTTTCTACACATCATGGGCCTTGAACGTTGAGCAAATGGGCTTTGGTATTACAGATATAGCTTGATATAGCCTATGTAATGACCTTGGATATGCTAGGCTGGAATATTATAATCTTTGTGCAGTAAATGCTCTAAAATGGTCGAGAAATTTTTACAAGCAGTTTGCATTCATTCCATTAAAGGCATTTTTTCAAACATATTATTAGCAAAACTAGATACACATGGAATAGAAGAGAATCATGAATTATTTTATTATGAATAAGATCTGAATACAACAACCCAAAGGTTGCTAGGGCAGCTGCAATACATCAATGGAAAACACACAATACAAGCCAAAAACCTAGAATCAAGCTACGGCCTCCTCAACAGATGAAATCAAACCCCCCAAGCAGATCACTACAACCCAAAATTGAAATCAAAACACAAGAAGAAGCTCCAATGAAGATCCTGGATGGATCCTCCTCATTTGTCTAGCTAGGGTGGATCTTGCACCACCAAAACTAAACTACAATGAAAGGGTTTTTCCAGAACCCTAACGAAAACCTTTGTTCCGAGATAACCCCAAAGAAATCAATCAAAAACATGATTCCAAAGTGAAGCACTAACCCTCCTTTTATCCTTCTTCCATGTCTTCTAGAACTTTCCCCTTTTTTGACTAAATCAAATATGACCCTTATTCCCTTTTTACTTTCAATTTAAGATTAAAAGTCACTTTTAATAATGTTTAAGTAACTTATTAATCTAAAGTTACTTTATTTCCTTAATGTCACTTTAAAAACATAACATCTCCTAACTAAGTGCCATTAAATAACCCCTTTGACTCCCTTTTCCTTCACTGACAAACCACGGAAGTCATTTCCACTGCAGAACCAAGGAATCCAAAAATGGGGACATGACAGCCTATGAGTATGAGTCCTACTCATGCATCAAAATTGCAACTTTGACTCAGGGCCAAATCAAACTCGAAGGAGAAAACTCAACTAAGTTTCCTTAAAAGATAGAGTCACACTGGACAATTAACTCAGACTCAAAAGACTTTGGTAACACTAGTAGCAACATCGTTAACATAAAGAGCAAAAAATATTAACCTCGTATGCTCTACCTAAATTTGTAATTAGTTATCATCATCTTCACAAAATAAAAAATAAAGCAATAAAACCAAGTCACGGACACTCATAACTACACAAAAAGTCAAGGAAAAAGAGCTTTCTATTCTTCAACTTTCTTATGATAATGAAAAAAAACATAACTTAAGTACAACTCATTTGTAGGCAATGTAAGTATACAAATTGTTTGTTTCTTTCAATCTGAAGAAGACAATTTACAACAAAGAATATATCATAGGAGATGACTGGAGAAATAGAGGAAGGGTTTAATCATTGTAACCATTGAATGAGCACAAAGAATTGTTGAAGCAATTTCATTATAAAGTAGAAAATGCATAATGATTTAAATGTTTAGAAAAAACATACCATGCTAATATAATAAGTACATGATACTAACAATTGTAAAAAAATATTATATACACCATACATTTTAGCACAAATGTTCACGGTGATACATTATTATTAAAACATTTCTGCAATTTAAACAAGTAGAGAATAAAAGAAAAGACCTCTTCGGCATCTTTAATAGTAGTGCAATACACAATAGTTGATGCGCCACCCTTCACATATTTTGAAATTTCAGATGCCATCTCCTCTCTAAACAAACTTGTACGATTCAAAGTTTTCACGCCATAATAAAGATTCGGTCGATCAAAAGAACCAATATTTACGTATGGATTGTTTAGCTTTAAAGATTGTATAATATCAAGTTGAACCCTACAAAACAAATCTTCAAGTCAAAATAAAACTAAGGAAGTATAATTTCTAAAAATAACGAAAACTTACATGAAAGGAAAATTCAACAACATGACTTCATCCAAAGAGACAGAAATTATGCAATATAAAAAATGATTATTGTTTCTAACAATACTTTCTATGGAAAATTACAAAAGCAACTAGATATGAATTTGAGACACTTATTACAACAAGAATATTTTTTTCTAGCTTACACTACATAGGGGAAACCCCCGAGAACTTACCCTCATTTCGAGGATGGTACCCAAAGTAAACCCTAGAATCTTCAAGGCATAAGGCCAATCAACAACAGGGCTCGAAGCCATTACAACAATGTACTCGTTTAGAACTCAACATGTCACTTGCGGGAATTGAACCTGGGTGGGAAGGATAACAATTCATCCCAATGACTCGAGTTATACCCAATTGATATCTTATTACAAGAAGAAAATATAGAAATATAAATAAAGAAAGCAAACAAACAAAAGGATTTCTTAGCAAACCCAATATTGGAGTGTGCTTTACTCCAATTCATATCTCTTATTAGTTACGAGAAAAGGAACCTCCACTGAATAATGTTTGGTAGCATATACCATCCATTCCATTGAATAGCACCTAATGTATTCCAACAAAAATGTGTTATCAACTATATTCCACCGATACCACTCCCCCCAAAAAAACTCGTGTACTTGCATGTTCACATGTTTCAAGGACTTGGGGACCCTTAGGAAACGTCCCCAAACTGTTGGGGACTCCATCGAGGAGTCGGGGACTAGTTGGTCATCCCCAAGACATTCAAGGCAGATTTCAAGGACGTTCTAGACAGATTTTGAGGATGCTCTGGGAGGATTTTAGGGATTTTCTAGACAGATTTCGAGGACATTCCAAGCATATATCTTCAGTTTTGACAATCATGGAAATTGATGATTGGACGATATGATCACTTTTCCCATCCATTATTTTAGTATTGCATTGAATCTAAATTTGTTGTACAAGTTGCAACTCAAAACATGGTTTTTGTATGATGGGTTTCAATTTGGGTTTCTGGTGATTTAAATATTGTATTTTCAGCAACAACATTACAACAAGCAACGCTTCCACGTAAAAAACACAAGAAATGCAACATTTCAACGAGCATATCCTTGTGGTTACTACTCTTGTTCTTCTCAATTTTCCGGTCATCTTAGCTTTTACATATTGTACATGAGTTTCCAAGAGTCATTCAAGTCTAGTGCTTCCACCATCCCAACCTTGAGCATTCTGAAAATAATCAGATAGTAATGACTCAGATTGGGTACTAAATGTTTGAATAAATTCCCATTAAATCACCTTCTTAATCTTAAATATGAATCTAATCTTTACATAACCAAAGTGTTTTATAGTGGTTTTCAACACAATTGTAAAAATCTGCAAAACCTATTGAGAACGAAATGACTTTTACGTTTTAACATAATCATCATTAACAAGAAATATGAGGAAGAAAAGATGTTATAGAGACAATTCTCACTTAAGTTTCCTAAAGCTAAACTACATTTTGCTCATGTCTAGCAACCAATAATGGAATGTCACTTGGCCCTTTTTTAAATTGCTTGAGCTTTTTCAAAATTGGCAAGTTAAGGGTTGTGAATAATACTATATAGTATAGCTTGTTACGTTACAAGCTTGAAGCAACTCCAAATGTTAATGGTGAATTTTAAAATATATATATATATATATATATATATATTATTGTCATCCCCAACTGTGATAACCAAATATGGCTCACTGATTAAATATCCAATGTAAAAAGGACAATAGGTTAAAATCCATATAGGACAAGTGATAAATAATTGAATAAGATATGATGATTGATTACAATGAGATGTTGATGTTTTGGTAGCAACGAGAGGTATTCCCTCCTGGACAACCTTTCTTGGAGAAGAAGAAGATTCCAAAAGTCAAAGGAAGACCATTGAACAATTGAAGAACACCCCGGAAGAGAAGTCGGCCCACAAGAAAAGAATAAAGAGGAAATGGAATCCCAGGAAGAGAAGTCGGCCCAAAGGAAAAGATAAATGGGAAATAGAATTTCCGCGAAGAGAAGTCAATCCAAAATAAAGTGACTTAAAAGACTATAAACAAGGTGACGTCTTGCTCATTTGTTCACTCACTCACTCATCCATCTCAATCAAGAAGGAGGTGCAAGTCTAAGGCAAGGAGAAGATGCAGCTACTGCAACATCTGGGGTTCTTGGTTATTCTTGGACGTTTCTCTTGTGCGCTATCTCTGAGAGAGGTGTGCTAGCCTTGTGTGGTGTTGCAGTTGCAGTTGTCTGACCCTGCTAGGGTTTGACAAAGAGAAAGAGAAAAGTTATTGTATCAAGGTTTCTTCATTATCAGTTTTTCTCTTGTGAAGAAGAGCTTGTTCATGGTTGGATTCTATTATCTGAAAGAATCTAAGAAAGGTTGGTTGAGTTTTTCCACGAGTTTGGGGTTTTCCCTGAATAAATCTTTGTCTCCTTGTGCTTGTTTTATGATGCTCATATTTTCAGTATGTGGTTGCTAAATGTAAAAGAAGATCTAAATGTTCCAGTAAATCTATTGCTCTAAAAATTTAAGAAAATCTAAGACAGTATCAGAGTTGGCTACCTTCAAAACAGTTTAACCACTAGAAAGAAGATCACACTTTGGATTTGCAGCAGCACCTTGCCGCTGCACAGTTTTCTTTTGTCAAGCTCGTTGAGCACTCTTTCCAAAATCGTTGGGACTAACTCCACTTCAGAGAAACTTGCCTAACCCTAGCGCACATCTTAAAACCCTAGCGTTGACTTTTCAAAGAGGTTGAAATTTTGAGATTTTTCAGGCCTAGGGTTTCTACCAACGAAAATGATTACCAGTATGAGAGTTGAGGATAGGTTGGTTGGAGCAAACAACTTCAGATCGTGGAAGCATAGGATACTACTCATTCTAGAAGAGAATGAACTCTTGGAGCATGTCAAGCAAGTTCTCCCAGAACCAGAAGAAGAAGACACCAAGGCAAAGTACAAGAAGAATGAGATCAAGGCCAAAAGGATCTTGACTGATTCAATCAAGGACCACTTGATTCCCAATGTATCAAAATTGAAGACACCAAAGGACATGTTTGATGCCTTATCAAGATTATAATAAAGCAAGAACACAAGAAGAAAGCTAACCCTAAGGCATCAACTCTGAAACGTAATGATGAACAAGTAAGATACAGTTTCCACCTACTTCATGAGAATTTCCCAGATCAAGGATCAGCAAGCAACTATTGGAGATTCAGCGGATGATGCGGAGTTTGTGACTACAACTCTTAATGGCTTTCCTTCTTCTTGGGGCGCATTTGTTCAGGGAATTTGTGCAAGAAGTAAATTACCCAAATTTGACAATGGGAGGTATTCACCTCAGGGAGAACTTCTCTTAGAGATGAAAATGTCAAGAAGTCAAAGGAAACCATTAAACAATTCGAAGAAGCCCCAGAAGAAATTAGAAGATCCCAAAAGAGAAGTCGGCCCCATAGAAAAATAATAAAGACAAAGTGAAAATATAATTTCCAGAAGACAAGTCGGCCCTACTTGAAGAGACACATGTTCGGAAAAGACACCTGCCCAGTCCAGTATAAATAAAGGTGACGCCCTCCTCATTTGTCACACATCCACTCATCCATAGTGCGAGTTTAGTGGAGAACAGCGGTTGCAGCAGTCCAGCGAAGAAAGAATGAAGAAGGGCACAGGTTGCCTAGGGTTTCCTCACAACCCTCACTAGGGTTTATCTCTATTGTCTTGGTGGTGCATCGGTGGAGACCAAATACTCTTGCGCTCTGGCTAGGGTTTGCTGCAACTATATTGTTGAGTTGTCTCCTGTGAAGATAAGTACATATTGCTAGGATTCTTCTTTGTTGGTTTGCACTAGTGAATAGAGCTTGCTCATGGTTATATTGTATTGGCAAGGATATTCTCTCTAAAAAAAAAAAAATTGGGTTTTCTCCCCTTGTGAAGCAAGGTTTCCCACAATAAATCTTTGTGCCTTCTTGTGCTTGTTTATATTTCAGTATATGATTATTGAATGTTCAAAGATCTAAATTGCTATGGTAAATCTAATGCTAACTAATTTTATAAAAATGCAACATGGAATCAGAGTTGGTTACCTTCATAACAGTCTAATCACTGGAAGGAAGATCGTGAGATTTACCACATTGCTGCAATTTGCCACTGCTCAACACCTAAAACTTGTCAAGCTCATTGAGCAACCTATTGGAGTACACTGAGATTAATTTTACCATAGATCGGCTCATCCTAGCCTAGCGCACCTCCGGGTGGTCTCAAATTACAACTTGGTGAAAGTTGAAATTTCTTGTTGCAGTTGCAGTTGCAAGTTGCAGTTGCTAGTTACAGTGGCCAGTTGCAGTTGCAGTTGCCAATTGCAGTTGCCAGTTGCAGTTGCAGTTGCAGTTGCAGTTGCCAGTTGTAGTTGCTAGCTACAATTGCAGTTACAATTGCAATTTCCAGTCGTCAGTTGCAGTTGCAGTTGCCAGTTGCCATTTGCATTTGCACTTGCCAGTTGCCAATGGCGCAAACCTTGAGATTATAAGACAAGTCGGATGGTGCTACGAACTACTAGGTATGCACGTGTATATGTTTTTCAAGTTATATTATCTAGCAAAACATGAATTTGTTTGCAGGGAATGTACAAGGGACCTTTGTCCAAACAGCAATATGTAGATGCAAAGGGATCTCAGATTCAGTGCATTCAGAACAATAGTGCATCCTCCCTAAAAGTTAAAGACTCCATGTTTGAGTGTTTTAATTGATATGCCTCTAACTGTGTAGTTGTTATGGCATTATTGAGATCTTATCAACATCTAGTTGCATCTTGATCTATTGAAGTTATGATCTTTATGCTAACCACTTAATACTAGAGATGCACTTGTTTGCAAGCCAAGTTGATCTCCCCTTCTAGCAAATATTCTTGTTTTGTTGTTT
This sequence comes from Picea mariana, assembly GCA_032191745.1. NCBI lineage: Eukaryota > Viridiplantae > Streptophyta > Pinopsida > Pinales > Pinaceae > Picea > Picea mariana. The sequence continues at coordinate 7,722 of JASDQU010754470.1, read as the reverse complement.
GTCCCAGGCACGTTATCTTGTAAACTCCATGAAGGTTACCACGGAGGCAGGTCACCAGTGATAGCTCTGAGAGGGAGCTATAATGACGATTGCAAAGGCAACATAATAGATATTCTCTAGTTTGACACATGAAGCAGTCTGACCAGACAAGGAGCTGTGTACATGGTAGTATTCATTCATGTACTAAAAGAAAAGAGCATGCAATTATATCGCATTGATGAGCCATATCATGAGGAGGAGGTAGCCTTCAGGAGGTCTAGAGAATCTCACATTGAGATTGTCAGTGAGAAGCAGGAGGAGATGGTGTCTTCTCCCCCTCACCCTTTCAACATTTTAGAGGGAGCCAGTTGAGCATGTTGATCCAGTTGATCCAGTAGATCCTATTGATGTATTGCAGTAGGCCGAAAGAGGCCTGCATGGACTCGTCAGACTTTGTAGGAGGCAGAGAGACATGCAACTCCCTGTGGTACTTTCAGAGAGAGCACGAGACCTCAAAGATTCTCGAGCTATGTTGCAGCGATGAGCCACATCATTGATTATGAGCCTTCCTATTATGAAGAGTCATCCAGTCAGCAGGTATGGAGAGATGCCATGATTGAAGAGTATCAATCCATCATGAAGAATGATGTGTGGGATATTGTTCCGAGACATGAGGGGAAGTCTATGGTGACCTCCAAGTGGAGCTATAAGATCAAACATGCAGCCAACAAGATCATCGAGAAGCACAAATCGAGATTTCTGGCTAGAGGATTCTCTCAGGTAGAGGGAATAGACTATGAGGAGACATTTGCTCTTGTTTCTCGGTACACCTCTATTCAGATGATCATTTCCCTTGCTTCAGCTATGGGTTTGAGACTACATCAGATGGATGTGAAGACAACCTTCCTCAATGGAGAGATTGAGGAAGAAGTGTACATCGAGCAACCAGATGGTTTTGTGATTCATGGGAAGGAGTCCCATGTGTGCAAGCTGAAGAAGGCCCTGTATAGACTCAAGCAGGCACCTGGACCTTGGTATGCGAGAATTGATGGATAACTGATGAGATTGGGCTTCAACAAGACTGTTGCAGATCCCAACCTCTACTATAAAGTTGTTAATGGTGAGTCCTTGATTTTGGTCCTGTACGTTGATGGTTTATTCCTCATTAGAGCAGAGAGCCTCATTGCTAGGTGCAAATGCAAGTTAGCCTCTGAGTTTGAAATGAACGATCTTGGCATGATGCACTATTTCTTGGGATTAGAAGTGTGGCAGAGAGCTGATGAGATCTTCCTAAGTTAGGGGAAGTATATAGCTGATATTTTGAGGAGATTTGGAATGTTGGACTGCAAGTCCATGGCTACACCGATGATGTCCAATCTGAAGAAGTTGAGTGAGTCTTCTTCCGATTTAGACTAGATAAATCCGACTATGTACAGGTAGTTGATTGGATCATTGATGTATCTGGTTAACACCAGACCCGATATTTTCTATGCAGTGAGTGCACTTAGCTAGTTCATGAGTCAGCCGAGACAGTTGCATTGGGTAGTTGCAAAGCATGTGTTGAGATATTTGCACGGCACAGCTGGATATGGCCTGAGATATGCTTCCAATGTTGACATGAGATTGCAGGCATGTGCTAATTCTAATTGGGCAGGGAGCGCAGTGGACAGTGTTAGCACTCTGTAAATTTTGTCCGACTGAATAGACAAACGACAGAGGTAACTATTTCAACCAGCTTTAGAGCTGAGGCACTAGCCTGCTCAACTCAGAGAGGGCTCTCTCGTGTCACTGGGTATTTCTTGGATGATCAGTGGCTAGATTTTGTTTGTTTGGGGGCGGGGTGGGGATTTATAAAATTGCTGAAGAAATGGAGATGACATTTGGGCTATGGAGTCATAAAGGAACAATGCATTGACAAATCATCGGAACTATCAAGAGAAAAGGGCTAAATGAGGTAATGAGTTCGAGTTTAACTTGAAATTTGCATGGCAACAAAGGAAAAGAGAAACATGTAATTGCATCAGAGCATATTAAAATGAATTATGAATTAGTTAAGAAGAAATATACACAGTCTAAATTGCTAAGCCAAGAGCATCATGAGATGAATTCTGGGCTTTTGTTTCTCCAATTTAAACAGATGAAAGTGAAAATGAAATAAAAGATCACAAGAATTATACACTACGAAAGAAGACATAACTTATATCACAGCGAATTAGAATCCTTTCATAAACAATTCAAACATTCACTTCTACATTTATATATTTATCTTTGGCTCCAGAATTTTACAAAGTCTTCCTGCTCAAAGCGCAGGCTCCTCCTTTCTTCATGCCTTCTATACCATCAGGATGATATATATAGAGGACTTGAAGTGGGATTCAAAACGATTAAACTTCCCCATAGTTCTAAAGATAGAGGTCGGTTACAAAAAGGAGTAATGTATAACGACAATTCTCCTACTTTACAGGGATCGTTACACACAGGTCTGACATATCTGAGGCTTTTTCTTTGAACGCCATATGTCCAAATTTTTTGGAACGTACTCAATTCTACATGAAAATTTATTCCAGCTTGGCGATTTCTTCCTTTAGAGTGTTCAACCAAATTGGTTGGTTTTCCCCAACGCTCTCAACCGTCTCAGCCCTGACTCTTGTCTTCTGTCGCTTGCTCCGCTTCCCCTTTGTTGCTCACCTGTCCACGTGTTCGTTAATGATTAAATCCCTCATAATAGGATTTAGCCTGACCTTTGATTCTGGTTCTGTCGCAGGATCAGTATGGAATTTGGTTGCTAGTATTCGTGCGATCAACTTCTCTTTCTTACTCATCGACGGATTTGCCATGTTATTCGAAAATCATGTTTCACTGGATGTTGCTTGATCGGCCTCGTCCATGTCTCCCAGTTTTGCAGAAAACACGATTTTCGTCTTCCTAGTTTTGTTAATTACTTCGTTCCGAATGAAATGTCGATTGCTCAAAAGGATAAATTTATCTATAATTTTGAGGACGATTGTCATTGAGTGTTTAATCATAGACTGTGACGACAGTACTTGTCCGAATTTCAACTTATCACACTCGACTATCAGCTTCAAAATGATTAGCCTCCGGATTGTCCTTCTGGCGGCACTTACCCGACGCTGCACGACGTAAAGTACTTGAGCAACGGTACTGATGTGACTGAATAAGTCATTAACTCTCCCCTTTCCGTACACAATCTGTGGGAATGACACATATCGAATGATTTTTCGACACGTGACATCGGGGGTTGGAGAAAGTGGTTTTAGGTAGACCGCTTTCCGCCCTGATGTGCTTTTGAGGATGCCACACGTCCACGAATGAAACCATAGTAGTTTTCCCCGACCTGCCTTCACATAATTAAACTTCTTGCTATTTCGCTACCCGATATGGGTCTCGGCCGTTGATCTGAGCCGCTTCGAAATCTACGGTCTGCCTGGTCTTTCCTTTTGTGCCTCCGCTATATTTGTCCATATGCCGCCATATGTGACCTGGTCCCCCAAACCGTGCCATGTCCCTACACTGCTTTAGTCCTCCGCTAAATCTGAAACTTGTATTTCATGTATAATTGTTATGGTGATAACATAGGATCCTATTGGGGATGCTATCCTCCCTGCGAGGTAGCAAAGAACTGTAGACCCGGTGCCTTCTTCATTGGGCTGCTTTCAAAACACGTGCATGTACTCTGTTACGTCTTGGAGACTGAGTGTTAATTTTAAAACCAAACTTTGCACACTACTCTCAACTGAATCTTGAACAAAAATACCGCATACTACTGGAAATTAAAAAAGAATGCTTGACCAACAAGCTTATTTGCACACTCCTACCTACCCAAACTATTGAAACGAACTGCAAATCAATTGAAATCATAATGCCAATGCAGCCATGACAGCATTTTATCCATTGTTTGTTTTCTTTGCACTTGCTTGTACCAAAGCTTTTTTGATAATTCATTCAAAACTCCATCCATAAATCCAAATCTCAAAAAATCAAGAACATTTGGATTTCTTACTTCCTCCAATAAAACTGCAAATGGATCTTCTAAAATATGCACAAAACAACTATCCTATTTCACCCCTTCCACCGCACTCTTGTTTTCATGCGATTTAACCTGTTGATTGCCATCGAGAAACTGACAGGTTTGCTGAGAAGTCTAAAAGTAATAGTTTCTCAAAACATAAGACAACCATGGTTGAAGAACATAGTCTGGTGTAAAGCGACCCATATTTAATACAGACCTCAATTCCTCACTCCCTTTATCCTTAAGCTTGCAACCCACTATCCTCTATATATCTTGATTATAAAAAAATTCCATATAACGTGTTATGGAATCATGAAACATATAAAAGAATGTTTCCTTTTTAGGAGCTAAGACAGAAAAACGTGCTTCCTTCACAAGCGTTTTCTTCTCTTGCTTCATTTCTTCAATCTTGGGAATATTTTCAAATGGAATGACAGCAATAGGTGTGTTTACTCTTCCATACATATCAACAAAAACATTCATACATTCTCGAACATCTTCAAATATGACAGCCACATCATGTGCATCATCCTTTTCATTATCTTTCTGTATTTCTGATTGAGAAATGGCAGGAGTCATTATGTTGCTTTCCAGAAACTCTATGTCATTTGTTTTTTTGCTGCTTCGAGTCTCCATAGATGTAGTTTCAGAATCCTCATCCATGTCTAGGTCACTTAGAAATTAGACCACCACGTCATTTTCAGGGGCAGAAAGACAACTTTGAAACACTTTGTCTTGTTGAATATCTATGTTAGTTTCAGGAGAAGGAAAATAACCTTTAACAACAATTTCTTGATCAAATTCTTCTTCTCTTTCAATTTGGTGGTTAAGCATAGGTTGCAACTCCGAATTGGAATATCCTTTCAAGTAATCAGCTACATGATCATTTAGTGCATGTGAGTGTTGTTGGTCTTCCTTACTGATAACAATTTCCTCATGTATAACAGTGCCACTGTGAATGCAGTGAGATTTCCATGTTTCTTCTGTTATATCATGATTTGCTTTCAACCATTCAAAGGAAGAAAAACATAAAGGAAGATAGTTTTCATTTATAAGTCCACTGCTTTCTTCATATTCATCATCATGCCTGGATGTTTTTTGATTTGAAACATTATAAACATTTTGCTTCAACAATTTGAAAGAAACAAAACATAATGGCAAGATTCTTTCACCTAATTCAAAACCTCCTTCATTTTCTTCATTGTTTTCAATTCCTTTGGATTTCTGAACACACCCATTTTCAGATTTATCTTCGACCAATGGCTGCAATTTTGAACTTACAAGGTCTTCTACATAACAAGTAACAGGGTCTTCAGACACATGAGAAGTTTGCTACAATATCTTACCAATTTGTTCTAGTGAATTAGTGTGGTTTGGCATCAACACACATTCCTTTGCTTCAATGACGATCTTAGGATTTTGTTTCAACAAATTTGAATGAAGAAAAGCATAAAGGTAAAGAATTGCCTTCAGCTGACTCAGTATTTTCTTCTTTGTAACTCTGATATGTAGGTTGATTGCTTTTACTATAATGTTGAAAAGGAACATTTTCTGATAGAGAACATGCAGTTGGTTGTTCTAGGAAGTCAGCCTCATAATCATCATCATATTGATCATATATAGGCAAATCAGCAATATATGCGATGTCATCCAACAAGAACAAACTTGGAACATCAACCTGCTCTTCAACAAATTGATTTGCAAATTCATCTTCTTGACTGTCTACAAATGAATACATAAAACAATCAGCCCCCTGCTTATCATGGGATGGATCAGAAGCTAAACCAACACCTCTTCTTTCAACAAGTGGAATACGATTTTTTGCAAAATCATGAGCATTGGAAACTTCAAGAGGACTTATGATATTGTCAATTCTATGCTCAAGATTCCAATCAACTGTTTTTTGTTCATATTCACTTTCATGTTCTTGAGCATTCAACCCCTCAATTTGGATTTGTTTACATGCTTGGATGTTGTGTTGAATATCCTGAGCATCATTAAACATTTGTTGTAAGGACTTAGGTCTTCTTTCCATCAAGAGGAAAGACAAATCTAGATGGAGGAAAGACAAATCTGGATGAAGAGTAGTTGCATAATGGAGCATGGCAGCAGCTTCAGTGGGTTGAATTTATTTGGACAAATTGTAGTAAATACTGGAAAACCTCCTACTGAATGTAAAAATAGTTTCATTGCTCTGACTTTTTAAGGCATATAACTCTGTAAGTTGTTGATCCAAAGATTTATTACTGCCCAAAACTTTAAAAATACATTTTTCCAATTCCTCCCATAAGCTAATTGTCTCTCTCTGCAAATGTTTAAACCAGTCTTTGATATCACCCTTTAAGGATTGAGAAAAGGCTCTCATACAAACATCCTCCTGATCAATCTCAAACAAATCTATGAAATGCTCAAACCCTTGGATGTGTTTTTCAGCTGAGATGGCATCAAGTTCCCCATCAAACACAGGTAAGCACTCATAGTACTTTGGAGGGAAATCGTGGAGGACTTGGGGTAGCTTCAAGGGTATGTATCTATGTTGGATCTTGGAGGATGTTGGATCAGGTACAGGAGGTGAAATATCAGCCTTGGCTTCATGGGGCTCATCAACTTGGTCATAGTTATCACATGGCTTAGATGGGATATTTTTATCAAAATCAGTGATACAGTGAAGATATGCATGTACAACTTTAAGAGGAGGATATACAATTGCAATATTCTCATGATCATCATTAGAATGTAGCAGGTAAAGAAAAAATTGTTTGACATGTTCAAGGAAGGACTAGAGGCAACTTATAACAAACAATAAAATGCCTTGGAAAAAATCCAAATTTAAGTACTTGTTTTCTTCCATAACGTATTTTCATACCTTTGTCAAGGGATCTCATCTTTGGACAGTGGAGTCGCCAATGATGTTTTGGAAGCCGGATTCTGCATTGAGAGTGGAGTCGCCAGTGAAAATTTAAATTTATGGATTCTTCTACCAGTGGAATCACCTTCAAACTGATTTTTTATGTGTGCAGTCGCCAAAGCATGAATACAGCCAATATGTGACTAAGTGTCTGTTGCTCTCAAACCTTAGAACTCAACCATGTTGTTCTTTCCCAGGGAAAATTTTTCAATTTCGTCCCCGGCAACGACACCAGAATGTTAGCACTCTGTAAATTTTGTCCGGCTCAATAGACAAACGACAGAGGTAACTATTTCAACCAGCTTTAGAGCTGAGGCACTAGCTGTTATGAACATAATATATATAAATAGATGTTCATAACATAATAATTAATTAGTAAATAGTTAGTTAGTAAATAGTAATTATTAATAATGAAAGGACATGTTCTCAAAAAGACATGTCTAAAGGTGAAAGGGCACCCTTGTGTGGGTATATAAACAAGCCCTCATTCTCAATTGTAATCATCATATTTTATCAATTATTTATATCTTATATATTATTATTACAATCGCATACCTAGTTATCTATTACATTGGTATCAAAGCAAATCGGTCCTCCACAAAAACCCCACAACCCATATCATAACAATACATCCAACCTTCCGCCATATCCCTCGCACCCCAATTCCTTTCCCATCTCCCGTAACTTCTTCCCAACCAATTTCCGTCCCGTTAAATTTATATAAATTAAAAAAAAAAAAAAAAAATTAAATTCCCGTAACCTTTTTATTTTTTATCTTTTATTTTTTTTCAACCCCGTAACTTAC
>JASDQU010754469.1:38796-54363 GCA_032191745.1 Picea mariana | reverse complement strand
CAGGATCCGCATGTGAGTCCATTGTTGAAAGCGCTGTACTGAGAGCTGCGGTGTTCGTTCCATAGCCTTGGCTATACAAATTACCGTATCCGCACGCACCACCTGTTAAATTAATTTCAACATGGAATTGCTTAGCCAACACAGGGCGTTAAAACGAAACTGTGAAACCAGCAAATTCAAACGAAAATTTTGAGCCTGTGACTATGCCCAACCAGACGTCCATAAGAGTGGAGTTTTGTCGAACTGTGAACTTACCCATTGTCCCCGAGGCATCGCTGCCACCGTAAAATGTTACATGTGCGGATTTCCAGTCACTATCTAGAGCATAAGCTGCAGCAGCTGTCCACAAGGAACTTAACATCGTGGCCAGTTGTATAGGGCGTCATTTCACAAGTTAAGAAATGGCCGCTTAAAGATAAGTGGACTTCACCCTAATTGATATCCGACGGTAGAACTAAGTAGAATAGAAACCAGAACTGGTATCTAGATCGATATTTGGTTCGTGGACTCAGAGAGATTCTCCAAATATATAGAATCGGAAGAAAGATTAGGTGCTTTCTCCTTACCACATAAATCTGTTAATATTTCCTCAGCGGACTGCGGTACACATGGGATTGAGCGCAAATTGTGTAGAATTAATCTGTTATAGGAAGTAGTGGGCTGCATATGCACCGCGCGTTCAAAGAAAGGGTTGCCGCATTCGTATTCCAGGGTGGGGCCATCTTCACATGGGGTTCTAGAATCCGCGATGATGAAGAGGCGCTTCTTGACCATATTGTAACCGACACTTTTTCCGAGGGAGAGAAGGCGCGACATGGTTGCCGACATTTACTTTTGCTACTTTTGTTACTAGTGAATTCACGATGGACGCATGTGTTTCTTCGTGTCTTCCCTCCCTTGAATTTATGGATTAATTTTCTAAGTTAAACTAGACAGTTGACTGGTCACGAGTAAGTAGGTACAGACACAAAAGTCCAAAGTGATCAAAACTCCATAGGGAAAATGTCTGTATTTCACAAAACCGTTAATGAAGTGATCAAAACCGATAAACCTGAGGAGTTATATCATTTTCAAATTTGAATCTTGATTGGGACTGAATCATAAAATACAACGGATATAGAAAAAGGCTACAATCAAATTGCACAATAGAAAAGAGGAGTCTTGACCGAATCATGAAATGCAAAGTGTATAGAAAAGAGCGGCAAACTTTGAACATGAGAATAAATAAAATTAATAATGTATTTTTTAAGTTGGATAAAAATTTATTTAATTAATAAAAAATTGATTATAAATTTAGTTTTTAAAATTTTATTTTATTTTTAAATAATTTGCAATTTAAAAAATAGGAAATCAAGCTCTTCGGGCTCATGTCACGCACCCTACTAATTGTTGATTTCCTCAAAAAAATTAGCAAAACAAAATTGTATTTAATTATAATAAGAAAATACCTTCACATTATTATTATAATTGATTTTACATCATTATTATAATTTTTTGGGGGTTAAAATGGATAATCTTATTAACATTATTATTATAATTGATTTTACATCATTATTATAATTTTTTGGGGGTTAAAATGGATAATCTTATTATGCATCATATTGGTGTAAAAATTAAGTACAATGAATTCATATTCACATTTATAAATAACTCTTTGTCCAACAATTTGACTCGGAAAGTTTAGGGAGGTATAAATACCCTACTCACTTTGGATTTGAATTTGTGACCTTTTAGAAGGAAACACATGTTTTTAACTATTAAACCCACTCAAAATGTATAAGAAAAATAAGTTAATCATTATTTAGTTAAATGAAAAAATATAAATTTCATATTCAAAATCCTTAACAAAATAAAACTTGTTATTTATTATAATATATAATGATAATGAAAAATATAAATTATTTTTCAAAAAATTTAGCAAAATAAAACTTTTGGTTTATTATAATATGTAATTATTATCCTGGTTCAAAACTAAAATCCAATCCATATATGTCTTAACATTAATTTAGCTTATGAAATTAATAGGAAATCCATATATATCTTATCATTAATTTAGTTTATGAAATAATAGGAAATATACATGATCAAGAAATAGTTAAAAGTTTAAAACTCTTTTACATGAACATAATTTATAATTTATTCACCAAATTTAACTTAAGATTTTAGGAGTCAAATAGTTGCACTAAGAGGGTCGCTTGTTTGACAAAGAAGGTTGTTTGTTTGGGTTTCATATACCAATTTGGTGTATGGAGCATTATTATTATTATTATTATTATATGAATTTGTTTGTTTTAGTTTCGTTTGGCCAATTCCAAGTGTATTGGCATATAGATATATCTACGCAACATTTGCATGAATGTGTTTCCCATTGCAATATCCGGTTCAAGTGCGTTGGAAGTTCAAATCGACAAAACAAGTGTATATTTGATCTGGTGGAATTGATTATTGGAATGAGACAGAAAAATATGCATGATCACCAACAAGCATTCAACCAACACGGTCTATGAAGTGGCTGTTCTCAACAATATTAATCTGGATATTCGACAGGTAGAGTTATTAGTTTAAATACATCAAATATATTGCCGTCATACTTGTGGAATTATAAAAACGTTTTATTATAATAAAGTATATATTAGTGAGTAGGTGTTGTTGCGATGATTTGACAATTCAACATGTAACATTCTCTCAGTCGACATGGGACATCCTAGGTAGTGATGGGATGGAACCTCAGCTACCACATGATGGACAAAAACAATACACCTTGGCAAAAGGCAACTGGGACAAGCCCAACCAAATCCAGAAGCATGAATCTTAGTCTCAATCTCAACAAAATAGGTCGATCTCTATGAAAAAACTATCTTGTTTTCCATCCTTGTCATTTTTTTTTTGCATTGACTATGAAATGACAACTCCTACGAATTAATATAATAAGTGCACCTACAATCTCTTATGCATCTGGATTTGTTGCTTATGCTACTTCTGCGTTGTCGTCCTACGTTATTGCTCTAGGAATTCTTTCTTCCAACAAGTCTTAAGAGTTTTTCAAGAAGGTTGTTCAAGAATCCAAGGAGGATTATCAATTTTAGCAGAAGGGAACCATGATTGTATTTTTCTATGCAAGATCTTCATCAACTAAAAGAATCACCAATGTCATAGTAAGAGCTTCTATTTTCGATGTCCATAACAACTTCAAGGTTTGGATGACCATTTTTGTCGTTCTTATAACCTTGCAGGAATTTCTAAGAACGACACCAGTGAAATTTTACATTAGGACATGGTGATATTCATAATAGAAACTAATTAATTTTAGTTTCTTGTTATAAATGGTTTGTATGCAAAATTAATAGTGTTTTTACTGATTTATTTCATAATGATTTATAAGAAAGAAGTAGATAATATTACATGTGGGAGAATAGATAATTGAAAACATTGTATATATGATGGACGCTAAGATTGAAATTGTTGTGGAGATCAGAGATTATGTTTGTAGGTGAGAAGATCATAACTGTGAAGGTGATGGCCATTGATATAAATTGGAATGCTCACACAAAGAGGAGGCTACCAAGATTCCACCCATACATTCTTTGCCTATATATTTATGGATGCAGGTTGTGTTCACCACACAAGTTGTGCATATTCGCTTCACATTGGAACGACTCTCTCTTAATGATTTGTTCATCTTGAATCAATCATAATAAACAAGTTGCAAATGTGCATCAACAAGAATATTGAACCCAATTACTTGTATAATACTGAAATTTTGAAATAGTTTTAAATTTATTAAATTAGATCATCAATAAGGAGATAAAACACGAATTTAGTTAGATTTAGTTTGACAAATGCTTAAAAAACTTTGTGCCAAATGATTGAAAATTCATCTGAAAAATTATTCTAGTTTATCAATAGTAATGGGAAAATTTTTAATAATTTAGATGAGTTATGTGAATAGTGAAATGATACCTTTGGAGAAGAAATCCTGATAAAAAAAAGAAAGCAAGAGTGTTGACCAGCTTCAATCCTAAATGCAATGGAGGATATAGTGATGAACACTTGTCCAATATGTAGACTATTAGTTTATCTAAAAATAAATATTTGTAAGTCATTTACATAAAACTAAAATACTTGTGAAATGTAGTTACGCAGAAAGGCATACACCTATTGACAATGGGCAGATTTAATAGGGGTTTAGTGCTTAATAATTTTTCTATGGACAGGATTAAATATGGCTGGAATATTCTTAGTAGCCACACAAAATAAATGGCTGTGATTTCAATCATTAACTTCCTAGCTATTATAAAGACATCAGTTTATGTGTTTACTTTTTTACATTTACCTAATCATATTTAAAAATTACTTTGAAAGCTAACTGATTTCCACCTAAGAGATTAATAGAAATTAAAATATTAACACCAGATAAATGAAGCCCAACCATTTATTTGTTAATCAATAATAAAATTTAATATATTCTTTTAAGGATTCTTTTCATCTTATCAACCTTTCGGCATTGATCAGCCACAATTATGTGGCTGTGCTAGTTATAATAATTTGAAAAAAACTAACATACTAGGGAAAACTTGTCTTCATCATTGGATTGCAATTTAGCGTCGACCTACTATGAATCCTTTCTATTGGGTGGCGGCAACAATAGGAAAATGAAGATGACAAAATTGTGCATGCAGGTTGCGAGGCTAAAGGGAGGATGATGCATCAAGTGTAGGATGATGTAGGCATCAACTGCAGTCACATGTAACCTATCACTCTGCCCACTGTAGTAACCTGTCTATTTGCAAAGTCTCTACACAACTAATATTAATGTATGGTAATTTATTTTTTTAATTAATTTTGAATTCTAACAAACAAAAAAAATTTAGCTTACACCAAGGTATTTAAGTCAAATCACAATGACCTTAACCAATAAAAAATTGAATAACTAAAATTATAAAATCACACAAATAATTTTTTTTATATAAAAAATTGAAAATCATATACATATTTACTCAAACTTTGGATATCTTTTCAAAAAGAGGTAAATAAATTCAAATTCCGAGCTTGTTGAGTTCTAACTACAAACTATAGTCCCTGCTTTAGCAGGGACTAACAAGAGATTACAACATTGGTCATTTTTTGCAATAAAGTTACCTAAATGAATGAGTTGGTGTACACGATAAAATAAATTGTGGAATCATCCTTTCTGATGCTCGTATGTTTAAAATAAAATTGATGAATAATATTTATGAAAGTGTGTTTGGTAAAGTAATTAAAACATTAGCTTAAAGGATCTTTCGAATGTAATGGAGTATCCAGTAAAGAATTTAGTTAAAGCTAGCCTCAATGGTTAGTTCAATTGGTATTCATGTTAGACTTGAGTACTCTCCCCTGAAGTTGGGGAGGTCATGAGTTCCACTTTCATGCTCCTTGGGGATATGCTTTACTTTGCTTACGATCCATGGATCATGGAGAAGTACTTAGTGGATTTTTCACGAATCTTTCTCTGGGAAAAAAATAATCTAGTTAATGTTTTAATTTTACATCTAGATAATATACAAGTTTTCATTCATAAAATTAAGTTATAGTTAAAAACAATGATTGGAAACACTTATCAAAATTTCAAATTTGTATAAACATCATTCATAAAAAAAATGATTGGAAGCACTTATCAAAATTTCAAATTTGTATAAACAAAATTATTGAATGGAAAATTCATGAGTATAGATATTTTATATGAAAATATTATATAAAGTTGACAAACATACATTGATCATATCAAATAGATTTGTAAAATTAATATAAAGGGAAACAAAAAAAAATGGAGTAGCAATCACTATCTTCTCATTCACAGAATAGAAAAGTTAATCCTCAAATAGACTAAAATGGCTTCCCACAATCCTTAGGAACACTCTCACTATGAGGAAAAGATCTTGTAGCGAAGGTTATAGAGGAGGTTTTTAATGTTACAAAATTGAGAAAAATTGTTAAAAAACCCTCGAGTAAAACATGTGTTTTTTGTAGCGGATGTTTTTATGAAGATTATAATGAAACTTCATTATAACTAAAAAAATTTGGGCGGCTAGAGGTTTTAGTGGATGGTTTTCTAGGCGGTGCGCTTCATGGTGTATACATACCAGTGCATTCTCAAACTTAAACCATCAGTGTTTACATTTCACCAAAAGCACCTAGGCATTCTAAAACATATTGGGGCATCTGGGTTCTTCTAAATAATAATGCATAGGTGATTTAATAATAACAATGCATCGATCGAATATATGATACCATGCACCGATGCATTACCAGAAAAACCCAATCGATGCAAGAAATTTAGAATGCACCGATGTGGATGTCTAATACAAAAGCAACAGTGAGTTGTTTTAATTAAGCGCATCGGAAGACCGATTTTTATTATTATAATTGTTGTTGTTAAGATAGTATTATGATCGATGTTGGATCATTGTATTACAACATCACTGCACATTTTATTGCATCATCGGTGCTTTTTAGCATTAAATGCACCGATGTTCATTTTTTCTTTTTAGAAACATTGACCCATGACACTGCAATTATTGTTATTTTTTAATTCCATTGTTCATAAAACAAATTGGCATATATCTTATAATAGTGTTCATGTAAATTAAATTGTGTATAGGGCATTTGGATATGATGTTTGGATTAATTTGTTATATAATTAGATTTTGCATCTCTTCATTATAATATTTAATCAACAAAGTAACATTTCACAACAACATTGGACAACACAATAGAGTAAAATAAAACATATTTTATTATATATCAATAAGAGGCTCTTTGTCATATGAAATAGGACACTTATTGGTAACCCCTTGTCTTTCAATTGGGATACTATGTGCATTAGATTAAAGAAAATGTCTGATTTTCACATAACATTATTTCAAAAAATTCAACAACTTGCATTGATATCCAAATATATTGATCATCATTCTTCATTGGAACTGTTGTCATTGCTCGAGCTACTTCCATAACTTGGGTTATTTGGTCGAATGTTTTGTTGATTGCCTCGATTGTTTTCCTCTTCTTCAAGTTTCATCTACAAAAATAAAAATAAAGTGTAATGAGTGTATCTACATTGGTGAGAATAATGAAAGTTGAAATAAATAATATACATGATTGTAAATTGAAAAGCAATATACCATACAAAGAATTTAGTCCTGAATGATACACATTCTTTCAAAACCAAATCTCATGCCTCTTGTCAACAACTCTTATGTTGGAACATTTCCATTCTTTGTTTCCTGCAAGTTTTATACCCCATAATAAATCATAGATTTAATATAAATGATTTTTTTTTGTTCCATTAATTATAAAATGAGAGAAGTAAAACAACATAAAGACTTACAATTTCCACAATCAAGTTTTGATATACCAACTTATACTGACAACTCATACTTAACCCAATGTCAATCAATTCTTCTAGTGACTCTTGTTTGTATGTTAGCACATGTTGAACACATTCAAGGATTCCTATTGTAAAACAACTTAAAATATACAAAAATGAAATCTTAAGTTATAAGGAAATAAAAATTACTCACAAATTTTGTTATCAACCATTTTCTTCCTTGTCGTCCCGTTTTATGTGCTGAATGGGTTCCATTTTGTTGTCTTTTCTATATGAAAATACTTGAAAATTAATATTTAATGCTAGATTATTTGTTTATATGTATCCGATAGAAAATTTCAATGATTTCATACATTTGAAGCACATTGTTGTTAATATGGCTCCTCCCACGATGGAATTATGTCCATTTCTTTGACCATCTCCTTGTACACATTTTTGGACATTCATACTAGCATATTTCAGATATCATCTCGTTGATCCTTTGGGGTTTTCATAATCTTCCTAAAAAAATAACATGAAAATAAACTATTTTATATTGATATATGAAAACTAAATATAACATAATTGATATTAATTAAGGAATGCTTTGTAGTAATATATACATATTCTAGAAAAACATTTTTAGGAATATTATTTTTTGAATGATTATTTTTTTTTTGTATGTTTTTGCTATTGCAAGTTTGACAGGTCTCATTGACCATTACTTTAGAAACACTTCCTATAGTTTAGTTATAACCTGGTTCTTGGAATCGTTGGATTGATTTTTGTATTATAAGTGGAAAGTACGTCTATACGTGTTCATTCCTCTATATCCCTCATAGTTTTGTAAAAGTTTTCCCCCCTTCCATTAACCTCCAACACCACTCCATATGAGTTAAGGACCAATTCACTATCATTTACATCTTCTATAAATTTATTTTCTTAGGACGACATTACGTTCCTTCGTTCTTGGTCCCTATAGAAAGTTAAATATATGTAAATTAATAGAGTGTTTAAAACATGTTATCTAATATTATTAAGTATATTATTATTGAAAATTCAAAAAATAACTCATATTGAATAATATTTTCTTATTCACTCGATTCATCTTATTGCAATTTTTCCATCAAGCTTTTACGATCTTTTGCACTTAGATCACAAAGTATCTTATTGAGTTTCCTAAATTTTTGGATCTACATGATACACACTAACTAATACATATTAGTTAAACTTACATATAGTTCAAACATATTAATTTTGTCTAGAATTCACAAATAACTTGCCTTTTTTGTTTTTTTAGATTTGCTATCATTATGTCGATCATAATTTTTGTTACTTGAACTATTCTCACACATTGTTTTATCAATATACAACATGTTTCATTCAATACAAAAGATATTAAATATATTTTATAAATAAATCACATAACTTTCAACTAAAAAAAAATTGGTTTCTGGTGCGCTTTAATAATATGAAAGCACTGACAAGAAAAAACAAATTTGAAAAAATACTTTAAATTACAATGGTGTGATATGTATCGATAAAAGCACTACGACTAGAGTAAAAACGAAAACAAAAAATACCATGAATGAAAAAAATAACCGAAAAAATTGCACACCAATGAACGGATTTTTTTTTAAATTATGTTACATCATTTCCAGTGTTCTTTATTGGTAAGCGCACTAGTGTGTTATAGTCCAATCAGTGCACCGATAACCATAAATCGTTTAAAAAAAAATGTGACAGGGTTGAGAGAGCTTGGATCTAGTCCAATAAGTGGTTCCCTTGCATCACATGCCAATCTCCTTATTTATAGAAACACAAACCCATTAAATCTAAAATGTCTAAAATGAAAATCTCTAATTGTGAAGTGATAGAGGGAGTTAAACCCTAAGGTGAAATTTTGCAGTCACATAAGCAAGAAGAAATAAGGGTTTAAGGTAAGTATGGAATTTTTTAATTTTTTTAATGAATTTGAATTAAATCTAAATAGGGATATAAATTGTAAAAAAAATTATTATTAAAATCAACAATAAAATTTAAAATTTTTATTGTAGAGAGTTTTGAGTGAATCACAAAACCCTTCAAATTCTGATCTTCTGAACAATTTTGTTCCTCCAAAAGGGTTTTGAGTTAATCACCATACCCTTCAAATTATGATCTTCTGAATAATTCTGGTGCTCCACGATGCTCCCCAGTATGTCATTCTTGCAAATCGCTCCCCTGCAAATTTTGGAAAATAATGAAATAGTGAATATATTAATACTAATTAAAAGACTTATGAAAATGGTTTTGAGTGAATCAACATACCCTTCAAATTTTGATCTTTTGAATAATTTTGTTGTTCCAAAGTATTTTGTTGCTCCACAGTGCTCCCCGTATGTCTCTCTTGCAAATCTCTCCCCTATAAATTTTGGAAATATAATGAAATAGTGAATAGATTCTTACTATTTAAAGGAATTTATGAAATTAGATTTTCGAAAAATAAATTCCTGCTCATTTTTCAATTGTAAAAAGACAATGTCGTGTTTATTTTTTAGTTTTTCGAAACATTGGTACATTTATTAATGTAACACACCAGTACATCTGTTTATACAAAGCACCAATGCACTAAATGTTTTTGTAGCACCGATATCATATAATTGTTTTTTATTTATTTGAAATCTTGAGAACGGGTGCAGTTAGTAATTAAATGCCCCTCTAATTTATATTGTTATAGATGCACCGATGTGTTTTGTTTAAATAAGCATACCATTATGCTTTAAAAGTTATCTGAATTTTTGTTTGCACATTAAATAGTATATTCATCTTAAATTCTCTTTTAGGATGAATCCACATAACTTGCAGTACTTCATAGTATACATTTTCCGCTTAAAGTCACTTTATTCTTAAAAATGTATTGTTGATTTTACTCAAATGCAGGGAGAAAATATTATAATATCAAATGGACAATTCTTCAAATTCCATCCCATTCCATATTGCTCAATTTCCATCATGGAGTTCTCCCTTTCCATCTCTAATAAGTTTATATTTTATTTATATTTTGATTATATAATTGAATTTGTTTATTTTATCCATGTTATACTGAATAAAAATGTATCCAAATTTTTAGTATCCTGATTTAAAATCGAGTTTAGATGAAAAAAATATTCCACCAGTAAAAAAATGTGGGAAACTCTTACAAGGAGAAATATACTGCAAGCAGTTGGTAAATGAAAATGGACAACCTCTTTACCCTACTAGTTGTAATATTCCATCTTCTAGGCGCAATCTAGGTCAACGATGGTAATAATTGTTTGTGTAATTTGAACAAAACAATGTATTGTGCTTACTAATATTGTCGATGTAGTAATGTTCAATATTTTTGAAATTATGATACTAATGATGAGAGACCTACCTATCATCTTCCATTGTACCCCACTACAATGTAAAATTAAGAGAATGATGAAATAAGAGCACAACTCATAGAGGAATCATACCGAGAATGGTTGAATCAACCACCTATTCAATTCCCACTATAATTAGGAATGACTACAACAATAATAGTTCTTCACAAGTTGGAAATGAAGTCAATGAAATAGAGGTTGGTATGGATAATTTTTTATGGGATATGAATTCCATGGATACAATGTTGTTAGATTCATTCCAAAATGATGAGCTAGGGGATGATGCTCATATCACTGATACCTTTTTCGAAATCCCGAAATCTCCTTCCACCACCCCTGTCTTTGGACCTAGCCGGTCAAAGTCTACCTAGTTGGGGACAACAATGTTACTGTACAACTTGAAAGTAAACTTTGGCATGTCAAACACATGTTTCTTATAAATATTGAGGTAACTCACCATCAATTCCATTATATTTTGGGAAATCTTGTCACACAACCAATATTAAAAACAATTGATTTTATGAATGTTAAATGACATTGTACATTTATATTTCCCACTAACTGTAGGTTATTCAAAGATAAGCTTATTCCTAGTGTTAATGACTTTCCCAGTAGTTGCGAAGAGGTAAAGTGGATGTTGAAAATGTTGGGTGTTGAGTACATATCATATCATGCATGGCAGAATGATTGTATTCTATATGGAGGAGAATATGTAGACAAAGAGATATGTTTCAAATGTGGGCATGATAGGTACCATAAATCAAATAAAAATGGTAAATCACATGGTCCTCCTCATTAGATATTGAGACACATGGCTATAATCCCAATGATTGAACGGCTCCTTTGTTGAAAAGAATTATCTATGTTGTGGGGATGGCATGCCTCACACAGAAGTGAGTCAAGAGTTATGTGAATCTGTAACATACTCCTCGTTGCGACGATGAACCTCAAATAACAAGTACAATTTTTTATATATTTTTTTTAAAGGTGTGTGCATGTGTGTACAAGGGAAATAAACACATTCAACTCTGCGTCGCCACCTAACGACGAACAAGATGCAACCACGACGAACACAACAAAACAACCTAAGATGCACATCAAGTAACTGCATGCATTTAACAATGATCAATTGACCATAAGTAAGACTGACTACCCACCCGTCCTACCCTGCAATGATTAGGACCTCCAAGACACATAAGAAACGCTCAAGCCCAGGTTCACATCGATTTTAACCATTTAAGGTCTTCGGGCTGGCGACTGTTCTGAGGAACATGGAGGTGTCTACAACCCGCCCGACACAAGCAGACCAAGCCTTCTAAGCTAAAGACAAAAACATAGCCAACGAGATTTGCAACAACATGATTATATACATTAAAGCATTTTACGATAGTGCGTCATTACTAACTCATTACTACTATTACCGTATTGCATTGAAGGTAATACACTTAATCAAATATAAGACATTGGAAACTAATATAGAAAATAAAGCAATTAATAAGACAATAATATAACCATTGATATAGCCAGTAACCAGGTTATCTACATTAAAGGCAAGGGCCTTAGTGAACCATAATATCTCATTAAAATTTCTCGGTATACTAGTACCGTATCTTTGGAAGTGTACTTTTAATCAACTACAAGACAAGACAATTAATACAGTAGGTACGACAATAATCAAGACTTTACCTAACCTTCAATACCTCAATTAACATGTGTTGGGTAATTTATCATCTTAGAGTTTTGTTTTAGTTAAATTATATGAGTTGTATATCATGCAAAAGTTTTCTAACCCATTTTTCTTTATTTCAATCTTGTCGACAAGTTCATTTTTCATTAGTTCAATCTTGTTGAGAAGTTCTCAGTATTGCAACTCATTTATGTGAACAATATACTAAGAACATTGAGTATTTCTCACATCAAGGTTACAATACACTTCCACAATCAAGAAGGAATAAATCAAACACATATTATCCAGTCCATGAGGTTTTTCTTTACTTCCAGAGTAAAATAAATCCTTCTATTAATAATGAAATCGTTTAACAAAGGAACTTATTTTTATATTAAAAATCTTTCAGTACCTTTACAAGATTAACTTGGTTGAAAATGCAACAAATTATAACAGACGTGTCAATTTTGCAAATTAGTCATTATTCAAACAAATGAGCCTTTATCTCAATGAACATTGCCACCTCTTTAATCAAATAGTGAGCATTCAGCTCCCTGCTAAAACACACATAAATATTAAATTTTTATTATCATGCTCCGGCACAATGACTGTGTTTTAAAACATTCCTTGAACCACTTGAATCCATTATTTCTCAATGATATCTGTGGTGGCGTAGAGAAGTTGTTTACTGTTCCAGAACTCACATAGAAATATTTATGTTATTAAATTCCTTTTTAAAACTTATCAAATAAGACGAGAACCAATAAAATAACAACAACGTTTTCATATCTAACTAATCAAATTAAAATTGGTCAATGATACGCTCTGAAATCTATCATTCAACATTTCCTATTGGCATTAATCAACAAAAAATTAAAGCCCAGTGCATATAAACTACTCACAACGGTGGTTCTTTCTGAGATGGTGTGCCACCTACTGTCCAGTTCTATGGCGGGTATGGTTAAGGCACTGACCGAATCAAGGGAGGGGGTCCGCTCCAACCCATCCATTACCGTAACTAACACCATACCACCACGCGTAAGGCAGTCCATATGTGAGAACTCCGGGAAGGGGTGGGATCTACCAGCTATACCAAGGATCCTGGCTGTCAATAATGACGGACCTATCTGTAGACAGCCACAAAAACTATACTTATACTATTTAACTCAAGCAGTAACTAATACGTCAAAGTCTTCAAATGAAGAGAGAGGTCTACTGAAATTAAACAAAACCAATCAACGAAGGGCGATTTCGCCTGAGCGTAAAAGTGAGAATGAAACGTGCCTGGAATGTGTAGATGCTCAAGATTAGGAAGCCTCTCAAACAAAATGAAAGAGGATCAACCATCTAAATTTCCCTTTTAAGTATAAGCATCCAAGCATACATATCAAGCTCCTTCAATGATTTGAAGCTCCCCATTATCTCAACGAATCTCTTTGTGGACACATGGACTATCCCATCGTTCTCATAAAGAGAGAGTCCAACCAAATTACATCCACAATCCAGATTTAGCTGATCAATCTGGCTAGAAAGCTCATAAAGCAACAAGCCATTCACTTTTAGATCCCTTAGTCCTATGATGTCTGCTTTCAATGTTTGAAGTTTCGGGCAGTTCAGAATTAAAACTTGGACGAAATAATCATATATATGTAAATGTGTAAGGTTGGGAGCACATATGACAGGCTTTCATAGCCCATTGCAGCAGTGTAGGGAAAGTTTCTACAGAGGTGGGCAATGATAGATAAAGCTAGTTAAAGATTCATCGTTGTAAATACCATATCCTCTAAGGTGCAAGTAATGAGATGGTTGAATCCTGTAAAATATAAATGTGTTTCAAAGGTCTGTGCATGCAGGTCAAGGTGTGAAGGATGCCCAGGTAGCTAAAGCCTAAACGAACCATGGTGTAAGGGATGCATAAGTGAAAAACTCCCGCTAAAGGGTGAAGCACTCAGGTAGAAATTTCCCACGGATGTTCGCTCAAAAAAAAAAAAAAATATTCGCTTAGGATAATACTCAACTTCACCCAATGGATAGCTGGTGAATGAAGACATCCGGGAAAAGTAACCACAACCTCAGATGTTTTACAGAGGAACTAGTGTGGTAGTGCAGAAGACACACAAAAGGGGGTTCAATAGCAGAACTTGCGTAACACCCTTGCACAATCGGTGATTAACGCAGGGAATCATGCCATTAACATAAAACTGACAGAGGACAAGCAATCGTTGGTCAAAAATAATGCGAGCGCAGGGCTAAACATTCTCTACTATAAGGCGGGGTTTAGTTATTATCAACATAGAACGCCTGGGTGATTTACCCAACAAGCTTCAACACAGCTAAGTGCAACTTGCTGTGACAGTAAGAGGAAATGCAAGGATGGGTTCTTCATCAAAAGAAAACTTAGGGACAACATTGTAATCATATAACGCAAATCGCCGAAGTCATACATAGTTTTCTTTTTCATCCATTACAGGATTACATTAGCCGAGTTAAAATTTTACAACAGTTACACAATTTAATCGCCGAAGTATTAAAACCAGTCAACCAACAAGAACTAAACATAGATGAAAGCTAAATATTTTTATACCCAATACACATGCAGGTTTAAATCGTAAATCCTACAACATTCTATCATTCAATCAAGAAGCGTACTGTTTCCTGTTCGCCTGCTCCAAGTGTCGTCCACGTGCTCCGTGCCGCTTCTGCTAGCCGACCGTTGAGACCTCACCGGTACCTCCCAGCCAATCTCTAGGGGTACTCTGCTTCCCCCTTTGTCCCCCTAGCCACAAATGGTCCACACACTATCCAGATGGTACGTCTAGCTCCCAGCTAGCCTCAAAAGACCGAGCTACCACTCCTCTCCAAGCTGGAAAATCCCAACTTCTCACAAATAAATTAGTCAAGTCACTAATCCGACAGCATAACGTTACGCTAACAGCGGATCCCCTACTTCCTCTCCCTTCCTCTCTTTTATAGAGTTTTATAACTTCCAAACATTCCCTAAATCTCATTTACTTTAAGTTTTAATAAAATCTTCTAAAAATTCTCTTTCGTACAAGTGTCATTCATCCCCCACATTCCTCCATAATTATTTTCTTTAATTTATTAAATTGTCTTATTTCCCTCACCCACCTAGAGTTACTCCTAAATTTACTCCTAGGTGTCCCTAGACT
>JASDQU010754469.1:11421-36855 GCA_032191745.1 Picea mariana | reverse complement strand
CCAAAATCACCTTGAACATAATCTAGAAAATGTTTCCTATGGGGTGTGGCATGAAATGAAGTTCCTGAATCTACTACCCAAGACTCAGAAATATTATCTATAGAAAGAATCAAAGCATCTTGTAACACATCACCTGTTACATTTGATTCATGATTTCTCTCTTGCTATCCATCTCTTTGTTTCTTTGGATATCTGCAGTCTTTCTTCAGATGTTCCTTTTTCCCACAATTCCAACACTTTATCTTTCCAAGTCTGGATTTGGATTTTCCCTTCCTAGAATTTCTGTGGTTTCCTGAGCCCTTTCCTCTATCCTTTTGTCTTCCTCTGTTTTCCATGTTCAACGCATTTCCTGATGTCTCACCTGTGTTTTTCCATCGCATTTCAACACTAAGGATAACACCAACAACATCATCAAATTTTAAAGTATTTGAACCAAAGACAGAGTTAATTACAGCCATGACCAAGCCATTCCATATTTCTGGCAATGAGCACAAGATTAGAAGAGCCCTAACCTCATCATCAAAGTCCACTTTTATAGAACTTAGTTGATTAGTAACCGTATTAAATTCATTTCAATGATCTGCAACAGACCCACCTTCTGACATCTTCATATTAAATAATCTCTTCATTAGAAATACCTTATTCGATGCCGAGGGTTTTTCATACAATTTGTCCAACGCATACATCAAACCCTTCGTTGTCTTTTCTTTCAAAATATTGAAAGCCACTAATGCTGCCAGGATCAGCTGTATCGTTCCTAGAGTCTTTCTGTCAAGAATCTCCCATTCTTCGTCCTTCATGGCCGCCGACTTCTTTTCTACTCCGCTCAATGGTAGGAATAGATCCTTTTGATATAAATAGTCTTCCATCTGCATCTTCCATAACTGGTAGTTTTGGTCGTTAAATTTCTCGACCCTAAACTTTCCATCTTCCGACATTGCTCCCACTCGAACTAGGAACCCTCTTTTTCTGCGAGTTACCTTATGCTCTAATACCAGTTGTTAGAAAAACAGGACCGCGGAGAAATAAAATAAAACAAATGCAGAAACAAAACACAGAAGACACACAATACAAGAGATACATAGATTTACGTGGTTCACCCAGTGTGGGCTACGTCCACCAGAGAAATTGTGAGGTCCTTCCTTTATTATTATCCAGCAAATGAAGGGATACAACCTACAAAAAAACCCGCTATAAATTCCTCTTCTTTCTCTCACAGTCTCCTCTCTCAGAATACAATATTCACCATCAACCATAGCCGCAATACATTTCCCTCATAAAAGAGGGTTTCCTTCTAGGGAAAAAAACCCTAACATAATCTCTACCGTTACATCTGCGACCTTATAATGAACGGTCCAGATTTACAATGAAATTACAATATACTTTTATAAGGCAATTTTTTCTTCGGGGGCTTCGCCCCCAAACCCCCATCAGTGGACGCTGCCCCTGAACCCCCGTTGGGGGTCCGCTTGCTCCCAGACCCCCCAACCGGGGGGATAGGCCCCCCGGACCCTGCAGAGGGGGTACCCCCCTCTGCACTCCCCCACGTGGAAAAGTGTACATACTTCTAGGGTGTAAATACTTCATGGGGTATAAACACGGCTAAAAGTAAAAGACCTATAAATCAGGAAGATAATTAGGCTCCACAACCAACAACAGAATCCCAACAAATTCAATATGCATGAAGCATATAGAGGATACATGGATCAAAAATTCAAGGATGAAGTACGAATTCTATGACTCAACATAGCCATGGATGGCGTCAACCCATATTCCCTAAAAAACACCAACTATTTTTTTCGTCCTGGAGTCGTGATCAATAACAATATTACCCCATGGTTTTCCATGAAGAATGAACATTTTATGTTGACTCTTGTAGTCCCTGATAGAAGAAAAGTGAATAACATGCATGTCTACCTACAACCATTGGTATTTGAATTAAAGGAATTATGGGAAGGGATACATGTATATGGTGCATAAATACCCATCACAACAAAGAGGAATTTTACGTTGTGTGAAATATGTGCTTACACCACACATGATTATCTAGGATTAGGAGTTTTCTCTGGTAAATTACATATTTATTGATATTTTTTATACATAACAATATTTTTTGGCATATTTAATTCATTGCGTTGGTTCTAATCTTCAATTCTAATGTTCTTTGTATACATTAATAATTTCACAGGTCTTGTAACAAAAGGGTATCATGTATGTAAATTTTGTGGACCTTATCTGAAGGATAGGTGGTCCAACCACCTACAAAAGCCAGTGTACGACTGTTCCAAGGTATTCCTCCTAGAACAAAACACTTACAGAAGAGAAATATATGATTTCAATGGTAAACCAGAGAGAACCCAAAGGCCTACAATAATGACACTAGCAAACAGACTTAAAGCATATGAGAGTGAGACAGAGAAGGATATTATAGAAATATTCGATTCAAATGAGCCTATTATGGTCGATGAGCTAGAATTCTTCAACACCCATGTTGAGAAATTTCCCATTGGGATGAAAAAAAAATCTGTCTTTTATGAGCTCCCATATTGGGAGCATCTTAATATTTCCCACTTACTAGATCCCATGCATATATTTAAAAACATTTTATCTTCTTTATGGAGGCACACACCATCAAAAGAAAGTGACACATTGGCTATTAGGAGAGATCTTATTTCTTCAAAAACTAAAAACAAACATTGGACCAGACGAGAAAGTAGAGGAGAGTTTGGTCCCTCTTGGTCTTTCAAAGAAGGTGATGTCCCATGGATTTTGAAGAAATATGATCTTTCTTTGGAAAAGGAAGTTATATTGGGTGTGAAGGTGCCTTCTTTATATGGGTCTTCACTATGAAGTAGCTTCACTTTGGAAGACAATGTGTCAGGGTTTAAATCACATGACCATTTGAACCTTTTAAGGGCATATGTCAAAAACATGATTTTATTATTTGTTCTAATATTTATTCCATGGGATAAAACATAATTAATTTTTTTTTTGTTTACTTTGTAGTGTCATTATCCTCTGCTCGTGCATGGGTGTGTGAACCATGACTTCCCCCAAGACCAACGACGTTCCATATCTAAATTATCTACATTTGTACGTTGGTTCACATCAAAGGAGATTCATAAGGCTAGTTGTTAATCCCTAAATAATGACACATTACCCATTAATTGGGGCATATTACATTAGTAATGTTATTTTATTTATGTCATCTTGGGTCCATTAGTTGTAATTGTACCTCCAAGTTTCCTATATATACCAAGGAGACATTTTCATTTGGAATCATCTTGTATTTGGACATTTATGTGGTGTATAAAGAGGTAGCCCCCTCGAAGAGGCTTATTATCTGAATTTCTCTCTTATTTGAGAGAACAACAATGTCATCATGCTAATTAAGGAAGATAATCAGGGTGATGACAACATAGAGTGATATGTACATATTTTATTTCATCATTTATATTGTTGTTTCATCTTTTTGTTATCATTATTTCACTAACTACGTTGTTTTTTATTTATCTTGTGACGAAGGAAATAAAAAGTTAATTATAAAAAATCTTTGAACAATTGTATTTGGTTAATAGTCAGTTTGATGCATAATATGTTTGTCTTTCAAACTAATTGTCATTGCATGGAATGATTGATTGAAATAGAATTTTATATTTTTATTTGAATATATTTATATGTCGTTAAATGTTTAATATAAATTTTAAGAATTATTTTCATGATAAAGTCACAACAACATGCTTTTATAAAAAATTCTCCAAACATTTAATAGTTGACATTTTATATAATTGGTAAGATTCGCAAAGGTTTTTACACTTAAAACTAAGTATTTCCAATCGTGAAATACTGAAAAATGTCAAACTAGTTAAACTTTTAATGGGATATGAAATTCTACTTTCTCCATATAAAGTTTTATGATGTTGAAACCACTCTCAAACATATTGGAACAATTAATTCCAATGCTAACATTCAACTAAAATGGTAGAAAAGTCTTTTCCTTGTAGGAGAAATATGTCAAGTTTGAAGTTTTTAAGAATTTATTTTTACAAGTAATTGCCAAATACAAATCTGAGAAATCGTTTTTTTTCAAAAAGGCCTTAAGATGTTAGAAGCTTGACCCCTTACCAACATGTTTTTGAAGCATTGAGACTTAAAAAAGAGATTTCCAAAACATTGTTTCATTGTCACAATGGTGTTAGAATTCTTATGTTTATAGAAGGTGTCATTTATCCATTTATTAACAATCCTCCTACCCTTGGACACACTCAAGAACTTGTATAAAGAACTTTTTTTAGTGATATGGCTTTGATCCTTCAATATCTTAGGGAAATTTTAAGTTTTTCATTGTATATCCTTGCTTGAGAATTTGAGTTATGAACATTTTAAACCATGCATGAGTCATTTAATTATTATTTTTAATTATATATATATGCAATGACATATAATTTTATAGTTGGAAACATATTCAAATATTGAATGGTAATATTTTAATTTACATATAGTTTCTTATTTATACTAATAATCTACGTTGATATTAGAAGGAATAATATGGTTGATATGGATGTTTAATAGTACAACCATTTTTATGATATGTTAACATGTTGATTCAAAAACTAGGTTTATGTTCATGTATTTTGTGATATTCAACATCAACATATAAATTAAATACATCAACATGAAAAAAACAAGTCAAATAACTGCTATAACATATCTGGTCCAACTGATGTGATAATCATATCTACAACAATAGTGTAGGCCTGGTATGTAGTAGAAGATGATGGATGGGCAAGAGGAAGTGGAATATCATGTGGTGGAGGAACAGGTGTTTCCTACTCATTTGGGTGAGGTGAAGGAGGAGGAGGAGGACATGGAGAAGGATCATGGACACCCTCATCAGTCGATGGGGTACTAGATGAATGAGTATTGGAGGAATAGTGTGTATCATCGAAAATGCTTCTCGCTCATAGTAACCTACTAGCTCCGACGATATGTTGCATAAGAGGCATCATATCGGGAGACATCTCTCTCCAAATATCCAAGAGCATGGGATCTTCCCTGATGTATCACATCAGCACATGGAAAACTCCCACCTCAACCAAAAGTGCACATATTTGATCACCCAACTCCAACCTGAATCTAGTATCCTGCCTATGGTGCATGCCACCAGGTATCTACACCCGAGGACCCTGACCCAATGCGGCCTCAAGCATCTCCTCATCTGCATCTGGTGGGGGAGGAGGCACATCCCCAAGGAATATGCAAATATTTAAAAAATATATAGTACACAACAATAATTAGAAATTTTCATTAAACAATTTAATAAAACAAGATAAATAAGGTGTTAGAATTAATTTTATTTTAGTTAAGTAAGACAATAAAATGAAACCAGATTAATTTAAAAAAAACACTAATATTACCTCTAGAATAGGGTAGCTCATCCAGTGTGAAGAGGATGCTCAAATATCTTCACCAATATAACCCCACGTAAGGACACAACACCAACACGAACATGTGATCGACTTCAATGGCTAGTAGCCCCAGTGCGTTAATGGAAATCCTGGCTGAAAAATCTAGTTGGACCCTCTTGGGCATCATCTTGCTCCACATATGCATCTGCACCTGATTCATTGACCTATAAGGATGATGTAAAAAAGTAGGCCTCGTCTCCAGAAACATCTCCAAAAATAAACAAAACAAATCTAAAGAAAAAGGGAGGTTCTCCCTCCCATGTATCATAGCACGACATGTATCTAGAGCTATACCAAACTGCTGCAAAAAAATGGCTTACCATCTAATACAACATGGCCTCTATACCAAAGAATCAACATAATACAAAAGAGTGTAACTAATGCACTTGCCATCACTGGTAAAGTATGCAATGGTCATCACTGACAGTGAGAGGCACCTAACCTCCTCTGCACTAGAAGAAGTGATCCTTAGTTTTTCACCAGGCACCTGAAAATCAGCTGGAGAAAGTACATCAACTACAATATATCTCTGAGAGTACATGAGTTGACTCTCTGCTGCAACACTGACTAAGACATCGAAGAAATAGGGAAAATTATCCCCTCTCCTGGATAGCCCAGTGATAAAATATGTATCCTCCTAAATGGGTTGGAACCACTGATTAGGAATGACATAGAAATCCTATCGATGGACATCCCCTCGACGGATCAGCTGCACCAGGAACTTGGATTTCTCCTTTAGGGATGTATCATCCTCCTAGTACTTAAGGAGGCCTGCATTACTCAAGAGGACTTGGGTTGCAAGAATAATAGGGTGAGGCTAAAAATCCCTCTCCCTCTCCCCGGCCTCCCAATCCCATACAAAATTGTACAATTCAACCCTTTTCTCCTGCTCCTGTTGATTCTCTCTCTGATGAAATCTTTGCATGATTAACATATAAAAGAAATCAACCTCATACATAAAACATAAAAAAAAAATTAAATGAAAATTTATTTATAAATACAAAAAAACAAATTTCTTAAAAAGATATGTAAATTTCATCATCAATGCACCCAAAAAATAGTCAAGCACTGCCCGCGTTGCATATATTACTTGTGAGCATTGTCTACGGTGCGCACATGTAACATAACAGACCATATAAAATTTGTTATATTATTTTATGTGGTGCATTGTATAACATACCACACAAGTGCATCAAGGTTAATTGACAGACCGCCTAAAATAATAAAAACTTAAAATCCTAAAGCACCGTATAACCATTTTAAAAAAATTAGTTACTATGGTGCATAGCCTTTCCAAACATGCATCGATGTGTTACAGGAAAGAAGACGCACCACACCAATAATTTTTAAAAAATTGATAATTACTGTAATTTGGCATTTAGGATCTATTTTTTTATGGCAGTACATTAGGTAATCATTAATGCACCAGTGCATAAGTTTACCAATGCACCGCATAAAATAATATATCTTATTTATGCAGTGCATCATTTAACGTAACGCCTTGATGAGTTAACCTATTTCGATGCACCGTGAAAAATCAACTATATTATTTTAGGTGATGCATTGGTAAAATTACACACAAGTGCATTCAAATTTACCCAATGCACTAGTGCATAGAGTTTACAAATGCACCGCTGAAAAAAATTAGGCATGGTGTTTCGGTGCACCCTTTAAATTTTCAGGGTCCACCATCTATGGTTTGAGCTGAATAACTCGAATGCACCACACAGAAAAAAAAATTAAAAACAATGGAAACTTAACTGAATTTTGAATTTTAATCCACCAAATGTTTAAGTTATAAAGAAATAAAGACATTACCTAGACATTTCCTCGTCGAGGAGGCATGGTTTCCACATAGTCCATTTTCCCACCATTTGGAAAAAATCAAAATCCACACACAAAGTAATAGACGAAAGAAAGGAAAGCAAAGGAAGCACGAATGACAGGGCACTTCGGAGAGGCAAAAGTTGCATCAATGCTTGATATCTCTACAACACTGAAAAGGATAAAAATTAATTTTATGGATGGTAATTTTTTTTTTATTTAACCTTGTTATGGTGCAAATGATTATTAGACTCACCAGTGCATCAATATTTAAGTAGTGCTCCGGTGCGTCAGTATTTAAGTAGTACACCGAAGTATTTTTTTTTTTTAAATAACCTTACCACGGTGCACCATTTTTTAGAGAAACAATGTGCATAGATGCGTGAGTATTTAAGTAGTGCACTCGAGTATACATATTTTTTAAAATAACCCTACCACTGTGCATGAATTTTCAGAGCAGTGGTGCGTCCATAGTATAAAACACACTTGTTCATTATGTTTTTATAAAAGCACCATAAATAAACATCTTCTAAAACCTTTGTCCGCTCTCCTTCTCTAGTTTCCTCTGCTACAAACATATTTTTGGGTTATTTTTTTAGGGGCTTCTGCCAAAACCTCCACTAGAGGGTATTTTTCTTGTAGTGTCTCTTGATATAATATCTCTAATCAAGCTCACTATATATAATCCTAATTATTGTACCCTCTATTACTATGTCAAAATTAACAATACATAGAAGAGTAGTTAAAAAAGTAATGGCTAATGGTTAAGATTCCCCTAGGACTAGATGTGTGGATAAAGGGACAGCCACTCCATTCCGCAAAGTTTTCCTCAAAGGATGTTCCCCTAGGGAGAGGTGTGCTAACCCATGGGAAATTTAATTCTCTTGACACATTACTTCCCCCATACTTACTATGGATAGGCCCAAAACCACTAGGATACTCCATCCAAAAGGTAAACCATCACTCAACAATGTCATACTTCTAATAGGAGTGGAAAAGGCGGAAGGAATCCCACCTCCCATGATAAAGCCAAGGCTCACCCCCCCACTTTAATGGGATTCAGGTGTGGGAATCAAAACTGATGGGATGGGCATGGGAATTCTAGGTAGTCTAGTTGATGGAAAAGAGGACATGGTTGATATCCCCCAAATAGAGGGACATGTAGAAATGAGCATAGATGGTGTAGGTATAATGGAACTCAAATATGGTAAAGTGGATGTCACTGAGATGCCCTCAATTCCACTCATCGATGGGGATGATCATCCAACCACACTATATGAAAAACTTGGGCTTGGCATGGTTTGAGGTTTGTTGAATAAAGAAAAATCTTCACTAAAAGTTTCCCTTAGATGGATAAGTATGGGTGTGTCTAGATTAGTCAAAGGAGGGTTAAAGTTGGGTGGAGTACTTTCATCGACCACTTCCACTTTGACCAAAAATGGTCTCTTCAAACCAAATATGAGACTCTTTGAATTCAAAATCATTAATCTCATGTTACTTGAGAGCTGGTTGTACATGTATTATTATCTCTATTCCTCGTAATCAATGAGACTGACATGATGATCATTCATGGTCAAAATAATATGTGCAAATAAAAAAAAATCAATCGAAGGCCGATGTAGAATTGGAACCAAAGAGCACACCTATAACAAATATAAGACAACAACAAGAAAACCAATGCCTCAGAAGGCCTTCTGAAAAGAAACCCTTTGGGGGAGATGGAGTCCCCACAATATTGTCTAGTGAATGTATGAGGAGTGATGACTATGAACTACGTGAAAAAACCCTTACCAATATAGGTATCGTTTATTAAAGAGGGCACCCTCCGGGAAAACTAATACCATGAACAAATGTCTACCCCATGCACTGTAGGAACATCCCACCTGCAATCACCTTTGTAGGATACCTAAGAATGGTCAGTAAGGATACCACCTCACAATCAATGATCGGATGAACAATCGTAGTTCCAACCACATGTAAGGGCAGGTAGCTCATCCTGAAGCCTCGAAAGTGCTACCTCAAAGAGACGTTTGTCACCAATGAAATGCCTATATATGTAGTGATAGAAATGATACAACAAATAACAAAAAAATCATAGAGGGTTAATGTACCTACTTTCCTCGATGTGACCTTGTGCTTGGCTCCTATGTTAGAGGATTTTCGCAACATACTTGTTGAAAAAATGGATTTTACACTCTTTAATGACTTCCAAGTTTCATTTTTTGGCCTTGGAGAGTTCACTCTCCAATATTATCCCAAGGCCCTAAGCTAATATAATGTTTGTTCTCTAGCCAAGAAGAGAGTCTAGTTGATTTTAATTTATGAATATTTTCTTATGTTTTTTGTTTATTTCAATGGGAAGCAGATGAAACTTTAATGGTGTGTATGACTCTTGACCCAACTAACGTAATGCAAAGATGTTAATGAAATTTGTTGAATTCAATAAATTCTAGCTATGGGAGGGAAACATATTTTCCTTTTCTTTCCAAACTTTAAAATGCAAACTTACAAACACCAAGAAACCATGCAATACAAATTAAAACCAAACTTTTAACAAGATATCAAACC
Organism: Picea mariana; assembly: GCA_032191745.1. Taxonomy (NCBI): domain Eukaryota; kingdom Viridiplantae; phylum Streptophyta; class Pinopsida; order Pinales; family Pinaceae; genus Picea; species Picea mariana. The sequence continues at coordinate 26,995 of JASDQU010754469.1, read as the reverse complement.
AATCAATTTTTAACAATGCACTTTGTCCTTAATGCTTCAAAAGATTTTATGCATGCAAAGTTTTATTTTTATTTTTCCAAATATGATGCAAAAAGTTCCTTAATATAAAAAAGAAAACAATTTTCAAATGGAAAACCAACAAATCAACAACAAAGGGACGTAGGAAATTGGTAGTATTGTTGAGAAGCACACTCCAATATCTCTATAAGGATTTCAATTCAAAACTTTTTGTGATGATGGATCTAGTAATGAACACAAATCACAAGAGGGGAAACAAACCAAATGCAATCAATGTGGGATATTACCATATCTAATTAGATCTATTGGGTGCACTTCCCAACTTCAATGGATCACTAGATAACAAAAAAGTGTACACAAGAAATCCAAGCAAGCCACACAAACACACTTAAAATAACAATTCAAGAAAAAAGGTGTGACAAGAGGAAAAAACTAGAGAAAATATCCAAGCGCACATATCAATTACAAATCCCTGAGATTAGACACATATAGATCTGACCAAATAAATTTGATTTTTTTGCAATTTTTGGGGCTTACAGGGGGTGTTGCAGGTCAGATGACCTACAATAGGCAACTAGTTGCTTGACACTAGTAGTCCAACAAGCGACACCCTATAATGTTTTTTTGAAAAAATAAATATTTGAATCATATATGATAGACCTAAGATATCTAATCTTTGAGGGAGTACTAAGGAAGAAAACAACCAAATATAAAATAAAAAATAGAGGATAATAGGAAAGAGAAACTAAACTAGAGAAGAATCAAAGATTCTTCCCTAGTGGAGTCACCAATTTTTCAAGGAGAAAATATCACCAATGGATAGTAAGATCTCCCCACAATCTACCTATTAGTCATGGACAGAGAATGGGATAGACTTTTATGGTTCTCCTAGAAACAATAAATCATATTCATACTTATACTAAGAGTTTGTGGAATGACATACCTTTTCCTGAAGGTTTTCCTTTTGTATCCTTGGTTGGTGCAGTCCTAGAGATCTAGATCCAAGCTCCTTCAACCTGCAACCTATATGGAAGTGACAAAACAATTCCTTCCTACTATTCTTCTTAGCATTAGATTTCTAGATCTAGTTTGGGTCTAACCTGATCTATGAAAGAATAAATCAAATGTGAAAATTTATGAATGGAACACAAAACTTTATGGGGAAATCAATGATCTATTAATTGAAATGAGAGAAATACATCAAATAAATTACCTCTTAGTGTATATTCATCTCTCCCTTCCCCTTTATCCTCCTCGTCTCTTCAACAAACCTAGTAAATTCGACTACAACTAATGTAGAACGAAGAAGGTCCTCTTTATTTAGACAACATAACTATGCAAATGATCCTTCCTTCTCATGCTCAGTATTTGAGTTCTTTATATAGATTCTTGGAAGAGTCTTGGGAGAGCTTCTAGATCTTGTAGAGACCAATGGAGACTCGAATGTTGTGAGTTCCAAGGCTCGTGCCACGAAGAACCAAATCATCCCTCTCTCATCTCTTCAAAACTCCATAAATCTATAAGGTTGTTGATTGTTTGTCTTTTAGTGAATTGGTGTCAAGCGACATGTCTCTATTCATCTCATATGTAACCAATGACCCCCTCAAAAATTTTCAAAACCTTTAGATGAGAGTTGTGTCTTGGATTACATTTTTGGTTGTGTCCCTTTGGATAATATAGTGTGGAAATTAAGGATATAACAGTGTTTTCCACCTCTTGAACCTTAGAGAGGATTGGTAAGTATGAGATCACTCAAATGGGTGGTTTTCCATTGACTTCCTCAAAGGGGGTCATTTTAGTATCAACATGATAGGTAATATTATACCACCATTTGTTTAAGGGTAGCCATTGTACTCATTGGGATTATTTTTTAGAATATAAACAATGTATAAAATATTTCCAGCATTTGTTGAAAGTTTCTATTTAGCCATGTCTTTAGGGGTGATATGGTGTGTTGAGATTCACTTGGTATACTGAAGCTAAAACAACTCCTACTAGAATTTTTTAATGAAGGTAGGATCATGATCAATTGTAATGGATTTATGAATGTCATGTAGTTTGAAAATATATGAATACTTTTTCTACTTAAAGGCTTTGAATGGGAATTACAGGTCATATAAGTGAGCATGTTTGGAAATTTGACAAAAAAATTACCATGATCATTAATTCATTTCTATATTTTGGTAAGCAAACAATGAATTCCATAGAAATGTCAGTCCACAGGGTGGAAATAATGGGTAAGAGTTGTAATTTTCTTGGGTGCTTTATTGCTTTCTCCTCATGTCATTGGAAACTATCACATTTTACCACAAAGGTGTGGAAGTACTTCTTCATTCCTTCACAAAAGAATGAATGATTAATCCTTTCATATGATTTCTAAAACCAAAAGTGACTTGATGTGGGAGAGGACTGTAATTGAGATAACACTTTGGATTTAAATGGTGAATCCTAAACCAAACAAATACATCCCTTATAACAAATTTAATCATCTTTCGAAGTGTAGCTTGGGTGTGCCTATTAGTCAACCTATAGCTAGTGGATTATTGATCCGAAAATTCTTAGATACCATTTATTATTTTAAAATATGCATGTGAGCATCTAACCTGATTTAGAATAATTCTTGATCATATTGAGGTTATTTGTAGAAAAATAATGATGTGCTTCTTATCAAAAATCTCATAAACTGATGATTTATTTGAAGAATTATGAGATAACACAACAAAAAATAAAAGAACTCAAATTACACAATAGTGATGACATATATTACTTCATCTTCAAATCCCTTCTAGACAGTAAGACTTCTCTTCTTTATCTAAAAATGTCAAATTACATCAAAACATGGACTTACAAAAGACAATTTTATGGACTCTCTTTAATTTCACTACCCAAACTTAGAAAAGGGGTTTACCATTGATTTCCTTGGAAAATTTTGAGAAAAATGATTATAAAGTCAACCATATTCAAAATTGGCTTTATTTTACCCTCTTTACATGCCAAACGATGCACTATGGTGCTCATGAATGAAAATTTGGACTAATACTTTCAGAAATGACCTCTTAGCACAAAAATAACATCATCATTGAACTTCTCTTGGAAAACCGAGAAAAATGAGTATAAACATGCCTATGTTTGGAAAATATACCTCATGACACAGATATCGAGACAATACCAAATTATGCTCCTTTCCTTGCATGCAAATCCATGCAATTTGTACCATACTTTGTCTCGGGACATATTCCTGCGTTGGGATCTACATGATAGTTAGGATGTGTGTTGATCTTGGACTGCACACCCATAAATAGGTCGTGGGACCCTAACTGTACCCATCTTACGCGCTATCAACATTTAAAATTCCATTGGGGAATCCCATAGTATGTAGTTCCATTAGTATAGTGGTTAAGGAGTTAGAAATATATAGGTAGGTTGGGGGTTAAACCCCAAAGACCTTTGATTGTTTCGTGGCTTTGTTTTAATCATTGGTGAAATATACTATATGGTTATACATATGCGGTGGCATATATTTTTTAATGCCCCATGGATCTCAACACATAGTTATATAATATACCATGCGACCATATATTATGGGTCAACGACTTATCCCTCAACACCCTTTCCCATTCAAACCTTAACCAAACTTAAATAACATTTACAACATATATGGTTAACAACTAATGCAGTGGTGTGATGGTAGAAGGGCTTGGGTAAGGTTATGGGAGATCATGATGTTGACCCCCATCAACTCCCATTCAATTTTGATATCCACAAACCATAATAGGCTAATGAGGTATTTCCATGTGGCAGTCTCTTATTGGCTTCCTTGTACCACATGTCAATCCATAATTGGTGCCAACTATATGTATGGATTTCCCAGTCACCTACCAACTTGTCATGCTACATCATCACTGTAAGACCTGTACGATCATGCCATGTGTCACCCTTTCAATGGTGACACGTGTCACCTTTAACACTTTGAGTTTTTCCTTTTTCTCTTGGTTTGACCCAAACTTTGACCATCCATAATGTTTGCATACGAACTCCGTTTGAGGTTATTTTTACGTCGTTGGAAATATATCACTAAGCTCTACACAATTGTGTATTTTTAAAGAGCATTTGAGATGGTCAAATGTTGATCTTTTTTGGATCCTCCTAGTCCTTTGTGAGTGTTCTTGATCTTCATGGACCTTACGTGAACGTTCTGGATCCTCCTAAATAAATCATGTTCATGATATTGGCATATAATCACCATTCTTGATGTGTATCTACTTGCATCTAGTCAAGCACTGAGAAATATAAGGAAAACAAGGACCCTTCCTCATCATACTTCCTAGAGAGAGCTTAAGACAATTTTCTTACCCTTATTATAGATCATGATTTCATAATCATAGCCTAATATTTTTGTGACACTTTTTTTTTTCTCTTGGGAGGAAATAATATATTCCAAGAATTATTCCAGGCTATGATGGTTTGTTTTAATCTCTAAATGGTGTCGTATCAAGTAAGGAGACAAAATTTCAATTGCATGAACAATATACAAGATTTCCTTCTCATATATGGATTTTCCCAACTCTATACCACATAATTCATTACTTGCTATGATCCCAAGGGTGGCATATAGGGGGTTATATCTATATGATATGACCCCAAGGAGGAGAACATATGGGATTAAATGTACATGTAATGTGTGAATGTATATGTAATAGGGTCAACGTAATAATAAAGGGACCACATGTGCAATGTATGAATAGGGTTACATAGATATCATGTAGTCATTATTGAAGGATGTGAATTGTGATGTATGAATGTATTTGGGTGTGTGGATGCAGTTATCCTATTCTTTAAGGCGTTATTGTCTAACTTGTCTCTCTTATATTTATTGGAGTTTTTCTCCACACTCACATAGGGTAAATGGTGTGTACTTATGGTTTATTCTGATATTTTAAGCATTTGGTATCAACGAAAATTATGCAATAACTAACCATCAAGGATTAATAATAGAAAGAATTGATTTTGGATGGATGGATCATCATCAATAGAAAGAAGAATGTTTAAAAATAAGAAAATCATATTACTTGGTTTCATCACATGTAAAGCCTTTAAATCTTTGAGGACAAATATTTTGAAGTAGGTTACTATGCTATAACCCCAAGGGTGGAATATATGGGGTTAAATGCTAATGATATGATCCCAAAAGTGGTCATATATGGGGTTAATTGTACATGTAATGTGTAAATGTATATGTAATAGGATCTTCCTAATAATAAAGGGACTATGTGCGCAATGTATGACTAGGTATATACAGAGAACATGTAGCCATTATTGAGCAATGTGAATTGTGATGTAAAAATGTATTTGGGTATTTGGAGGAGGTTCTCATATTGTCTAAGTACTTATTGTGTAATTTGTGTCTCTTATATTTATTGGAGTTGTAATCCATGCTAACATTTGGTTCATGGTGTGTACTTCTCATTTATTCTAATATTTTAAGAATTTGGTTCATAACATTACTAGAGAAGGAAAGTGGGAATCACTCTTGCATTAACATATCCCCGATCCCTTTCGCAAGGCATCACACTCAAAAACTTATTTTTTATTAAATTCGAGTAAGGAGAGGATTGGTTTAGGACACATATCATGTTTTAAATCATGCAAACCCTATTTAGCCTCTTCAATAAAATTGAAGGAATTATTTTTGGACAATGTGGTGAGGGGAGAAACAATTTTACCATATCTATAGACAAACTTCTGATAATAAATAGTGAGGTGAATAAATCCATGAAAACTTTTGAGGGTATTGAGATGATACTAATTTATCATCCCCTCATTTTTATTAGGATAAAAATGCACATCCTCCCCACTAACAATGTGTCCCAAATATTATACCTTGGAAGAAACCAAAGAACATTATAATTCTTAAAGAATAAATTATTATTACATAGGAGTTGTAAGACCTAATCCACATGTGCCACATGTTTCACCCAAGTTTTGTTATATACCAAGTTGTCATGAAATAATATCGAGACAAGATGGTGTAAAATGGGTCTAAAATTAGGTTCATGAGGTTTTTAGTGGTGGAATTCACACTGCAAAGAACAAAATCATTCACCAATTTTTTTTATTGAACTTCATGAGTGTGGAAAGTATTTTTTGGAATATCCACTTCATGCGAATTTGGTGATGGATAGAGTGAACATCAAGTTTCATGAAGAAATTTGTTCCATGTACCTCATCTAATAGATCATCGATGACTAGGATGAAAAATTTATCTTTGAATTTCAAGTTGTTAAGGGATAAAAAATCAAGACACATGGGTCAAGTGACTTCTTTTTAAATAACCATGGAAATCGGACAAGAGTAGGGATTGGTGCTAGGATGAAGGATATCTGCAACTAATAGCATTTGGAAAATATTTTCAATTTTCATTATTTAGGTAAAAAGGATGATGGTATAGGTGCACATTAGATGGAGGATACATGATGAAGTGGAATGCTACAATCACTCTCTCTCTCTAATGGTGGTAATCCTTGGGGAATTTCAAATACATTTTGGTGTTTGTCCAAGGCTAACTACAAATATGGATGATTTGAATGACAAGAACCCTCAAGGTTTGAATACCATGGAATTATGCAATAATGTTAGAATAACCATTTTTTTATAACAATTCCATACAATGGGACATGACTATTTATAGAGAGCCTTCTTTGAGACCTTTGAGCATGTAGGAATTCACAACTTTATGAAAAATGATATATAATTCTAACAAATCCACAGTGATGGGGCCTAATGTTCTCATCCATTCAACACAAAAAAAATACCACGGATACCCATGTAAGTGAAAAACATGTGATATTTTAGGGAATACCCACCCACTTGAAGTTTTTCATTTCCACACTAGCCACCACATTTCATAGATCTCTCATTAGAAATAATAATATGAAAGTTATTAAAAAAATAGATATGGAATCCTATTTCTTGGCCAATGTGGTGATGAATGAAATTGTTTTCATTGTTTGTTAATATGATGAACTTCTACTACTTGATATAGACAACCAACTTTAACATCTAAGAAGAATAAATAACAGTCAAAGCATGAAGAGAGATTTGGGGTTCTTCACCCAATTAGTCATAAAGAGGAACTTCCTCAATTATGGGACTGACTTCCTCCTGAGTTACACCATCAATTTCATCATCAAACATTTCCTTACAAATATCCATAAATAAAAAAAATTCCGTACAAATTTATGATATGGAGAATATTTTTCATCACAGTTGTAGTGGAGACCCTTAAGTTGGCATTCTACCATTTGATTTTGAGTCAACTTGTAGACCTTGAGGAGTGGGGAAATATAATGAGGAGACACTATATTTGGGCATGGACATAAAGAAATTTTGGGGAATTTGGATTGAGCATAGGATACTTGTGAATGATTAGAAATATAGGTGGCCCAACCAAGTAGCAAGGTGGTTCATCTCTAGTTAGGCTCTGATTTCCTCTTGAATTCCACTCATAAAGAATTTATTTAAAAAATGTTCAATTAAATTTTACATTCTAACAATGAAAAATTCAAAACAATCAATATAGTCTTCCACCATCCTAATGTTATGTGATTTGTTAAGCTACCCCCAAAAAATTCTATTCTTAATAAACTAGGAAAATAAGGCTTTGACAAATTGTTGCCATGTAATGACTCCTATAGATTATTTCTTATGCCATTGCCACCACTACTAGAATTGGATATCTATATATATGACACCAATTCAAAGTTTCAATAGGCTTTCCACTATGGGATGAATGGAAAATTAGTTCTCCATTTTCTTAACCTAACTAATCAGATCTAACCCATCACACATATTCAAACATTCATAGGGAACTGATGCATCAAAATGTGTGAATGGTTAGAAAATGAAAGGTCATTGTTGGGAAATTCATATTCTTCATTGTTATTACCCTTATAATATCCTTCACCTAAAAATATCCACCCTACTTGAGCTAACCATTGAACTTCTCAATATGATCAAAACAAAGGTTGAATTTTGGAATGAGGTATGGCATATTTAATTCAAATGTTTTAACTAAATAAGAGAGATACTAAAGCATTTTCTTTAGTTCATCCATGGTTGACTTGTTGTGGGTGTTTATCATGGGAACATTGGGTCCACTAAACAGTTTATCCAATATCTATCCCAACGTGTTGAGTGTCCTTAGAGGAATCTCGGGAGAGGGGACACAAGAAATGGTACTAGCGGGTCCACAAAAAATGCAAAGTGAAATCATGAAAATTAGCGTTGTGCAAGGATCATTTTGAGCTAGGTCTCCCAAAATGTTTTTGATGGAATACAAACAATTTTTATTTAACTCGAAGGGGAGTATTAATATCATATGAGTATTGCTACAACAATGCAATTCCCAAATTCTTGATATTGCAAATTATGTAGGAATTTTTGCAACCCGTCATACATAATATAGGGTTTATAAGGAGAGATAGTGGTTTTTAGAGTCTGTTTATACTTGAATCCATTAGGAATGAAATGAAAACATCACAAGGATGTAAATCCCTCTGCGTTTTTATAGAGGTGGTACTCCTCTTTAGATTTTCTTGGGAATTCTAGGTATTCAAATTGTGGGACTTTGCAAAAGTTTGTTGTAGTAATCCAAAGAAATATAAATATTACAATAAATATAAAAGGAGAATATTTGTTTTGTTCTTTAAACAAATTTCTTGAGAAAGGACTAGGAACCAAGCACATTCACACATTTAAAGAAAATAAGCAAAATTTTTTCACATCCATCATAGTTTGACTAAAGATTTATGATCACATAAAAATAAAAAGAAGATGGTTTGCATTGACAAGAGAACTTTAACATAGTGAACATGGGAAACTCAAATAAAGATAATGATAGATCAACCTAAAATAATTTGTATTCAAAACTCAGGGTTACAAAGTACAATCCAGATTATTCCCAAAGTAGCTATGTTGAAATTTCTAAAAAATATATAGTTTGTTACATATTCTTTGAAATTTATAATGTGTTTGTCTTAAAGACTAGGATTGGGGCTCCCACGAACCATAAAGACAATATACACAAGAATTAATATTGTATAAGGAATATGGTGGGCGGTAAAAGAACATCAAGACCTAGTAAGAACAAAAGAGGAGTTATCAGTTTTCAGTTAAACCTTTCTACTGAAAGAGGTGCAATACCTGGATGAAGGAATTGATAAAGAAAGAAGGATGTGATCAACATAAACTTACTATGATGGTATTTCATATCTTCACTTGCTTGTTGGTGTCCTTTTGTTGTCTTCATTAATGGTTACATGAACTCTCTCAACTGTTTCTTTCCCCTCAGTTGTGAATTTTTCAATCACTTTATTAAACCAGTATTCAATATAAATTTTCATTGGTGCCACGTTGATTTCATGCCAGATTTTGATGTTGAAAAAATCTCCCTCCAAGTCTTTCAGATCAAGGGGAATGCCATGTAATGCTTCTTCAATGTCCATATTTTTCATGGAGTAGTCCACTAGCTGATTTTCTATGTTGTCCTCATCATATTCACGTATACTATAGAAATTTTCAACTAACCCTTTAAAAATCTCAACTTTTTCTTCAAATTGTTTCTTTGTGAGGAATATCGAGTTGATAATTAGTTTGGGGTCTTGTACTTCATTAGTACTCCCAGCTAAGTCTATTTCCACGAGCCTCTTGAATAATTATTCCCTCTTTGATATATCTTGGTTACATGCTTGAAAAATATTATTAAAGTTGTTTATCTTCTCTTTCCAGCACGCGCTCAATAATTTTATCCAGCTTGGGGAGGGCAGATCCTCCTCTCTTCTCATTAGTTCTATCATGTTGGAAACTCAAAGGGTAGAATAGCATCATGATAAAAACCTTCTAAATTTTTTAGGTCATCTTGCAAATGTTCATGGAAGGCATGTGCCCTCAATCCAAAAGAAGCAATGTTTTTCGAAGTTTCCCAAGACTTTGTGATCAATTCCATTCTTTTATTAATATTTCTCTCCACATAGCTCCTGGCTAACGTAATTAAGCTTGAGGATCCTTTTAATTTCACAGTGGGTGTGGTGGGTCCAACGATTCTCAAAGGAATGGAAAGAAGTGGAAGAGGCATTAAGGAATCTTCCAGTTCCTTGATACTTTCTTTCAACTTCGTGTTTTCTTCTTCAAGACCACCAATGGAGTCATCCATAGCATCTCCAGTTGCTCTATGAATTCTAGAAATAAGGGAAGGATGCATATCTCTTAGGTCAATCTATGAACGTGATTTTCCTTTCTTATTATTCACATCACCTTTCTGAATAATCAATTTCTTGGATTCCCTGTCAAAGACAATGCTCAGAAAAGAAAATGATTCTGCTTTGTTGAAGGTCTCATTCTCAATAATTTCCAATGATCAATTATGATGGGCCATGTTTCTTGGTTGATCCATTGAGGGAAACATCTTCTCGATATCCACCTCAAGATCCATATATTCAAGGGAGAAGCTATTGATTTCACTCTCTATGCGCTGGTCTTCTTCCTCTTGCATGTTGTTTTTCCTCTTTTTTCTCAAAGGAATCTTGTGCGAGATCTCAATTTTTCCTGAAAGGGGATTCTTTTCTCCTCCCCTTCCTGAACTACTGTTGGTCTCTTTTCTAGATGGGTTGGCCACTAGAGAATTTCTACGAGATGTTTTAGTCTTAGGAGTAACAATTGGGGACTGACACTCTTCTCATTGGGACCCTTTCCTTTCTTCTTTTAAAACTCATTGGTATTGAGTATTGTTTCCAAGTCACCAACATTGCAAGTAGGAGTGCCTAAGTTATTATATTCTTCTTCACTTAGAACAATATGGATAAATGAATTGTTGAAGCCTACTACCAACATGTGTTCCAAAAAAAAATCGTTAGTGCCAAACTCTTTATTTTTTCAGCGTATTTGAGATTCATATTGTGGAAATGGTTTGCAAATTCATCAATTTTGTTTATATTCTTGAATATAAAGTCCCCATTTTTCTAAGGCAAGGGTATGAATTTATTTTTTCATTTCTCATGAAAAAAGTGCATCTAGAAATTATACTGCCTTGCGACTTTTGTAATAAACATTTTGTCAGATACGTGGCATGGAAGAAAGGAGGGATTTTCCTTAGAACCGAAAATCTTGATAACGTTGTGATTTTCCATTTGTTCCAATACCCCCTTTTTATACATAAATTTATTTTTTTGGTAAGATATTCCAGGGGTATATTTTCCAAACAATAATCCTTTGAAAACCGAGACAAAATTATTGAAAAATTCATAGAAATGCAAAGAATCTTTGTGTCTCCACAAAGCTTGGTACCAGAAGGTAATTTGGTCAAGTTCACAGTTCCCCCTCTTGCATATAGACAATTTAGGAAATTGATAGCAATATGCTATCGCAAACAAAAAATAAGAAGCCATAATAATTTCTTATCTTTTTTGTACTATGACAATTGGGAGGATATTTCAATGGAAATTAGTTTTCCCCAATCGAAAATAGCTTTATCTTTCACAATACAATATAAGATATAAAGAATCATGTGGGAAATGTTGGTTGTACTTTCTTAGCCTGTCACCCTGGTGAACAACCAAGAAATTTCCCGAAGGGGGTTTTTCAATGAGTCGACCTGCAACCTTGTAATATCTTCATGGATGGTCGTAGGATTATCCAAGAAATCAGGCAATAGGTCCAGGCCATTGTCATGCTTTTTCAGGAAATCCCTGCAATCCTCTACTTTGAAATTAATTGTTGGTTCATGGAGTTTCAACATCTTATGGAACACTTGAGGTGAAAGGGAGATGGGATAATGGTCTTGAAGTTGAATAATCCGCTGACTTGTTATATATTTCTCAATGCACCATGCAACCGGTTCCTTGCAGTCGAAAACCTCAGGGACACACCCTGCATAAGCAATTATGGATGTCCAGATCACTTCCTTCTGAGAAGGGGATGAGTAGTAAGAATATGCTCTAGACCACTGAAAGTTATAGTCCTCACGCCAAAAAATATTCAAAGTATCACCATAGAACTGTTGTCAAGATGTTGAGGCCATAAGTTGACGTGAGTGTTCCTTTAATACAAATAATATTTGCAATGAGCACTTGAGAGAGATAATAATAATATAATATTTGTCAAATTGTTCTGTAATGTGGTCTAATGACAAATATCCTCGAGCCCTTCTCTTATTAATGAAAATATTTATAGAACCTACATGATTAATTAGTAGTATTAAACCAGACTTAAATGCGTATTGGGAAAAGCAAGAGGATGACAGGGATGGATGAGAGCAATTAGGATTTGGAAATTTTTGTGAACCTGCCAACTTGCATTTGCGAAAGGTCAAAAATAGGCTAAGGTTTTTAATGTGGTCGGTTGGACTCAATATAGGAGAGATGAGATACTTAGTAGTGCGGTAAGTCCAATGGTCATAATGTAGATCGTGGATTTTTGGGTGCAAAATGGATATCGCGGAACTTGGAATATGAAATATTGAACATGTGAATCCGCAAATACAAAAACAGTTAAGTATAAAATAATACAGAGGTTGGTCGAAATCATGATATGGGATTATGGATGGAGATGAAAACCTGTGAGTCCACCAACCTGCAAAACCGTCATTCTAGAAAGAAAAACGACTAAGTATAGTAACTAGAAAGGGAAAATAGAGGGGAGAAAAGAAAAGGGGAATTCGGGTAAGTATAAAAGAGGGAAAATAAATGGAAAAAAGAAGTTGGTAAAATAGAAAGAGGAGGGAAACTTGGAAGCGTGAAATTGTCTCAACAACTGGCTCTAAATGTGGGATCATCTAGCTCTTATTATCTCATGAGATCATCTATTCAATATTTAGAGACTCGTATTATCTCATGAGCTCTTATTATCTCATGTGCGGTTGCAGTAGGTGCAAAGTGTCCACCACGTATTCCTTCATGGAATTCTCTCTTCAGTTCTTGGGATTGGTTTTCATCAATGCATCTCAGTAGTATACCATCATAATTTCTCCTGAACAATATATCAACAATTAACACATATTGTTTTTCCTTCATCTTAAATTTTCTTCGCTCCTTAGGGTTCATGGTGACAGGAAACTACCTGAACCTCAAGTAGAATACAATGTCTTTGTACTATTCTGAATCAACCAATGGTTCTCCTACTAAAATTGAAATCATTCCATCCAAATAATGACTATTTGCGATGAGATTGCATAAACCTTGTCCTTTGACAACCTTTAAATGTTTAATTTAAATATTATATTCTTGTATATTTTCCATCCAATTAGCCCATTTTCCTTCTCTCAATTGTTGATTCAACAATATCTTCACTAGCGATGAGGGAACATGAGAAATAACACGGGAGTTAAATACGTACATCTGAAAGTGCGCCATCACTTTCACAATAGCCAAGGGTTTCTTTTCCATTTCTGAATAACTCAATTCATAGTCATGTAGGGTTTTTCTCATGAAACTGATTGGAATTTCAACACCTTTGGTATTCTTCTGAGTAAGAACATATGCAACAGTTTTTTTTGTAGCGAATGAATATATGATGAAATACCTTTGAAAATATGGACTATTGAGGACTATCTTTGTGGTGATTTCTCTTTTGATATTATTAAAATATTCTTGAGTATTTGTTGTCCATTCAAACCTTTTCTCCTTTTACAACAACAAATTGATTGTTTTCACAATACTTGCATACTTAGGAACAAAATTTCGCACAAAATTGATCTTGTTGAAAAATGATTGAGCTCCTTTCTTGGATGTCGGGGGGTTGAGTTCATTTATTTCTTTAACTCTTTCTAGATCTATATAAATCCTTTCCTTGAACACAATATGACGCAATAGTTTGCCTTGAGTTACAACAAATAAGCATTTCTTTGGATTTAGACAGACACCATATAATGTACATATTTCAAAAAACTTTCTCAAATGATGGATCTGATCACCCCTTATTTTTGAATGCACTATCAAGTGATCTTGATAGTCTTCCATAAATTTTCCTATCAACCCACTAAATTCATGATCCATGGCCCTCTGGAATGTGGCCCCAACATTCTTCAAACCAAAGGGAATTCTAACATATGCATATGTCTCCCAAGGTATTATGAATGTTGTATTTTCCATGTCTTCCTCAGCCACCAAGACTTGGTTATATCCATAAAAACCATCCAAAATGGATATGCAAGCTGATACAGTGACTTGATGGAGAAGGAACTCCATAGTAGGTAAAGGAAAGTTATCATTTATGCTTTCTTTGTTAAGATTTCTGAAATCAACACACATCCAAATTTCCACGGTCTTCTTTATTACAATCAAAATATTTGAAAGCCATCCAAAATGTCTAATGGGATAAATTAGTATGACCTTATTTAATTTCTCCAATTCAATCTTTACCAAATGTTTCAGTTTCAGATTCATCATCCTTATTTTTTTCTTTACAAGATTTGATTCTTCCCTCAAAGGAACGATGTGATGGAATATTCTTTTATCATAAGCTTTAAAATCATCATAGGTCCATGCGAAAAAATCAATGTATTCTTTAAACAAGGCAACATATTGATCAAATTCCTCAATGGTGCAATCAACTACCAAGTTGACATATTTCAGGGAACTATTAGTTCCAATATTGACTTTTCTTGTCTCTTTAACTTTTCGAATTGAATCTTCTTCCAGGAGATTATTGGCATCATCATCTTTCATGAAAAGAGACTCATATTGTATAAAATATTTAGGGACAACATACATGTGATTGTCTTCATCATCATCAATGTTCAACAAAAAAAATTCCAGTTGTTCATCATTCTCAAACACTTTCAAATATTCCATGTTATCGGGCACAGAAGGTCGGAATGCTCTTTTTACTTGAAAATACATTTTTCTTTGTATATCTTTTGGTTTTGACAATGAGGCCGCCAAGGCCAATGAATATGACTTATGATTCTTGTCCCTTGGAATGAAAGAAAGGTTGAAGGAACTAAAATATTCCATCAATTTGTTAACTCTTTTGAAATATAACTTAAGTCTTTGATTCTTGATTTTATATCACTGGGTGACCTGATTAATCACCAACTCGGAGTTGCTAGTCACAATTAGATGTTCTATTTTAATTTCTTGTGCAAGGATCATCCCTTGAATCAAGGATTCATATTCTGCTTCATTATTAGTACATGAAAATTCCAGTCTAATAGCATGTGGATTCATTATCTTATTTGGACTTATAAGAACAATTCCAACTCTGATCCTGGAGTTTGAACAAGCTCCATCGAATGAAATCCTCCAATATCCTTCGAACATACATTATTGATTCTCCGTGTCTTGAATTTTCTCTAGGATTTAATTATGTTCCATGTATAGAATAACATAGTTTCCAGTCCCAACATCTACATAATCTTCCATTAATTCATTATCCTTCTTCTTGAAAGATAAGGGATTCTTGGGTTCACGAGTCACCTTAATCATTGCTCATTCTTTTCTTGGAATCATCATGCAACTTCCATCGTTCATTATATATCCCCCGATCATGGATGTCCAATCTCTTC
>JASDQU010754468.1:15451-35451 GCA_032191745.1 Picea mariana | reverse complement strand
CCTAATTCCCCACTTGTTGGTTCATTGCCCCCATGGTTCTCATAGGGAGTTATAACCCAAGGTACCCCTTCTATTATTTTATTCTTATTTTATGTTAAACATATAATTAAATGGTAAATCACTTACCAAACTTACCACATACTTACTCATTATGCTCATGTTCATTGGGGTATTACATTCTCCCCCCCTTGGAATAACATTGTCCTTGATTTTCTTATTTCCAATAATAAAACCATATCCTCAATCTTCATCTACACCTATAACAATGATTAAGAAAACATGCATGTTATAACTACTTTTGTACAACATGTTGGAACACGTATAATCCTAAACCTAGAGATTTACTTTCTCGAACTTCATATTTTCTAAATAATAACTCAGAAATCAACTTTAAAATGTTTAAATCAAATTTACTTCTAGTTATAAGGCGCGCATGATATCTGTCATTGATAAAGTTCCCCCATTGATCGAACGATCCCCTTTTTCCCCGCATTTTGGAGCCACCTGATAGTTAAAGAATCAAATCACTAAAGGTCGCTTCGTAGCTTCACACTTCGGGTGTTTCGATAGGTCTTCGCGGTTAAAGTCCCAAAACCTAAAAGTGTCTGTTATCACTTTTCCACAAACCGTTAAAGGACACGAGTCATATTACACATGTATATTTTGAGTCTTCCCTAGGTTGACACGTGGAACCCCATGGTTTCGACACATCATATAAAATGACATCATATTCGACACTTCACTACGGGTAATGGCCTTTCAGAAATATAATAAAGAGCTAACTTGCAAATCGATGAAGTAGAAAAATGCCGAAATATTAAATCTTAATTAGTTAAGTTAATCTTGGTTAAAAGATAATTAACAACTTCACACTTTGGAGTTCGGACATTTACCATCCATCATATCCTGAAATCTCCGAAGTCTGAACTTTCGAAATACTTGAAACTTAAACAGGGTCAATTAAAACTTAAAAATGATTATCTGATAATTAATCATTTCGTAGTCTTTGGTTTCAGGGATTCTATCTTCAACTACTTTAAAAATCCTAAAGTCTGAATACCCAAAAACATTTAAAGTTAAACATGATTAATTAATCTTTTAAATGAGATTATCTTGTAATTAACCTTTCACGGATTTTCGATTTAGGAAATTTCAAATCTGTTTCATCCAAAACTCTCAATCGCGAACTGCCAATATTAATGGCATTAATTACAAATCAACGGTAATGATTCTAACATAGATTGCAGATTGCCAGCCAGAATTTCTCATTAAGGTAAATAAATTTGTCATTAGTAAAGGTATGCTCGAATCAATACACTTTAGGTGAATAAGAGTGCTTGATTTTGAATTCCATTTTCATCTGCACATAATAGTAAGTTGTTTCCAACTGAGAAGCTCATGCATTCCCCTGTAATAGGTAATCTTGTTCTGATTTTATCGATATCATGGCACCAAAAAAGATGGATAAAGTAGCTGGTGAAGGTGGAAATCTGAATGTGGACGTTCTGTCAGATACCTCACCGAGAGCCATTGACATTGTGAAATCTTGGACACAGGTGTTCGATATTCTAGAGCATGAGCTTATAAATTGCCCAGTAGATTCAGGCAATGAAGTGAGAAAAACTCATGCAGCTAAACTCAGGGATATATCTCAGTCAGAGCTACACAAAATAGTTGTGTGGCCGAGACTCATGCCATATAATGACATGATAGGTTGGGCCCTGAAAAATGTCGATATTCAAACTAGGAGCATTTTCAACTCTCAAAAGGTTGTTGTTGGGTATTTTCGACCATAACACATACAATTAATGTATAAACTATCCCCCAATTTTAAATATAGTTACAAAGATGCATTCATGCTGGATTTTGAGAAACAGGAGTGTATGCAATATGATAAAAGATACTATGATATAATCAAGTCCCAGTGGGGGCACCCGAAGAAATTCAGAGACAACACTCATGAAATTTATGCCAGAACATCGTTAGAAGATCATATGATTTATGTGGCTATGATTCTCTGTAGGCTATTCGGGAAGAAGAGTCCCACTCACTTCCCAGTGGAATGGGTATCAATTATGCACAAGGTGGCTGAGGGCTACTCTTTCAACTGGGCTAAGATGTTGTCAAATAATCTGGCCAAATAAATCACAGAATACCAGCTGGCTAAATCAAAGGGAAAATATGCCCCTTTCTACATGTATACATATATTATGGATGCCACATGCTTCATAACCCCTTTCCCACTAATGAATTGGATTTGGACCCCAACCAGTGCAGAACCTATACAGTTTTACCATTCCAAGCTGTGGGAGGAAAAGGCCAAAGATTTCTTCTACAAAATATGCCATCAAGTAGTGGTTCCCATTCATATAGATTTATATGGTTTCCCACCACATCATATTTCAGAAAGAATCATGGGAAACCTGGGCAAAATAACATACTATTACATCGAAGAAAACTTTTATTACATTAGGGTTTTCGGGTGCTCGGTCCCTCCCCATGATCTCACAAATTTTTTACCAGATCGACTAGTATGCTGAGAAGTGTCTTATCAAACCGTGGCAACGGGTATCGGCAAGGAACTAAAAGCAGCCTAGAAAAAGGTATGGCCTACCTTCCCTCTTCAGGTTGGTATATTTTAATTGTTAGACTTCGGTCATTCTAAAGTGGAGGCTGCATCTCTGGAGGATGTTAAGTTGGTTGACATCGAGTTTAAAAGGCATGATCCACATAAAATCATGGAAAAACACCTAGCTCAATACAAATTGAAGAAATATATGCACGAGAACTCCCCGCATGATGAAATATTCAGGGGAGTCTGGTATTATGAGGAAGTAATGAAAAGAGTCCAAGCTTTGTCCCTAGATCAACAGGGCAACTTATTTAGTTTTCAAAAGCATAGACATAATAGCTTTTCAAAAGTACTACAGGGAGAGTTGGCAGCCACTTGGTCTACACAGGAAAATGTACCTCTTCATTTTGAGACAAGGAGCTCTGGAAAACAGGAAACTAAGGAAAACCCAAAGGACACTGAAGTTGTAACTCATGAATTGGAATCTTCAGTATCAAATCCACTAGGCCCTCAAGAAAAGGCTTAGCTCGAAGCCTTTCTAAAGAAAGAAAAAGATACATCTCCTTCCACTCCAACCACCTCTACAGCCAATACTACTGAGCAACAACTATCTAAGGAGATAGGTACCCATATCATTTCATTGACACCGTTGCAGTTTGGTTTTGGGAATCCTGGTTCCGAAGTCATTTATGTGAGTGACCTCACCCCAATTTCTCTCGAAGATATGCCCCCTTCAGACTTCTTCTTTAGCAAGAAAAGGAGAGCTATAGTCAAATGAGAAACACATCAGAAATATGGAGCGATGTTAAAAAGCCAAAGGATGATATACAAGGGACATAACCGAGATGATTCAGAATTCGCTAAGGAAATGGTAGTTTCATTAGGTGCCTTTTCCACGATAAATCAGTGGTCTGTAGAAAATATGGTCGAGCAGCTAAAACAGAGAAACATGTTGGTAGGGCAGTTGCAAGATCAGATAATGACTATGGAACAGGATGTGAAAAACAAGATGAACCAAGATTTTGAACAGGTTAGAGTTTATGACATGCATCAAATTCAACAACTGCAAGATAACCTTGTAGAACTCCATCAGAATTCATAGACAAACAAAGGTTTGATCACTCAAGAAGAGGAGTTGATAAAGCAGTTGCAATCCAAGTTAGACTTGACTGAAAGTACTTCAATAGAGATATCATCTTTTCGGTCTTAAGCATTGGAGGTAAATGAAAAGATAGAAATAACCTAGCAAGATCTCCTCTTGAAGGTCGATGTCGTCCAGAAATACTACTAGGCAGTATACCTCGCTCTCAAAGATATCTATATTAAAGAAAGAGAAGCTCGCTCAGCTCGAGTTAAGTTTCAAGAGGCCACCTTATTGGTACAAAAGGAGGATGTCTCGGATGTTCATTGACTTTATCTTTTGGAACAAATAAGAGGTGATATGGTTTTAAAGGCCTAGGAAAGAAATTTAACAGAAAGTAAGAGGCTTTCCAAAGATGTAATTGAATCTTGTCTAGAAACATTGACATCACTAGATGAACTACTAACTAATTTAAAAGGAAATTCTATTTCTGAAGCCCTGGGTAAAATTGATATATCCAAGAACCAGTATAATGCTAGAACAAGCAAAGGAGAAGCTCTGACGACCATCCATAATATGAACCCGATTGATCTCCTTCAAACAAATAAATGGATAGTAAACTCAAGTTTACGGTTACAGGTCACATCCCAAGGAACGGAGAGGATACAAGAAAGGTTTCCTCAGATAGAATGGAATCTATACACTTTTGAGGTGAAAGAAGCAACTAAGCCTTCAAGGTTAGTGGTGCAATTATTGAGTAAATGCATCCAATGTATTGAATATGAGAAAACAAGTACATCCAGAAACAAGTAAGGAAACATGCACATACTATTCATACATGTGAAGAATCAGCCACCAGCTATATTTGGGCTGAAGATGCAATGAGGAAAAGAAACGCCCCTGCCAACAGATGAAGAGACAGAGGGGAACACTAGTAGAACTCTTCAGTTTTTACATTTTGTTACCTTATTAAAAAATATTTGTTATTTTTGGTTATAAGAAGTCCAACCGTTTTGAGTTGAGACAGCTTGTATAAATAGATAGATTCAATATCTATCAAAGGCTACTTCTTGCCGATTGTAATAGAGAAAACTCTCCTTTTTTAGTATTAATACAAGTGCAGACAAAGATTTCAAGTTTTGTTTAATCTGGGTTATGTACTTCTTCTGTTTTTCCATATCTCAACATTTCTTTAAGCATTTCCTTGAAAAAAGTTTGATTTCAATTTAGTACAAAAACTATTGTAATCGTATTGCGTCAATAATTTATTAAGTAAGCAGATTTTCGTGTGCATTTACTGTGAGTAAATCAAGACCTGGGAGCTGTGTGGATTACTATATTTTATACTTTATTCAAGGTTACACTATCTATTTTCTTCTACTGTAACAAGGTGAGACTCTTCAACAATTGATGCCTTTCTTTGTTTTACAGTTTTGTATTTTTCTCTCATGCCATTCGATATTACAATTTTGACTCAGGCACGAAATACAGTCTCTTTGTTGCCATATTGTTAATTTCATTTAAGGAATTTTTCTCATATAACTAAGGTAGAAAAAACACTTTAAAAAAAAACACTCTCTTGAACTTTTCTGATGCCTGACATAATCCTTTGAGACTTAAGTTTAATCTCAGGACCAACATCTTTTTGGCGCCGTTGCCGGGGACAGAGAAATAAAGTTATTTTTCCCTAGGAAAACAACAAGGTAAGATTCTATCTTTGATAGTGAACAAAGATTGAATACTGAATAAGGCTATTTTTATCTTTCACTTGGAAACTCTGCCACAGATAAACTGGAATTCGGTCGAAATAATACCAGAAAGAACCCAGACGATAAGCATACCACACCTATATCAGATCCTGAAAGGTTGTTGAAACCAAAGGGATACCTTAAGTCTACTACTGCATCGACAGGTAAAAAATACCAACCCAAAGTTGCACAAGTCAATACTAAGTTTCTGGTTGAAGAATTAACTCCTGAAGAGAATTTTAAGCAAACACCCTCTGCAGAGGCCTCAACTAGCAAGCCCGAGGTTAGGCATGATAACCTGGAGGTAATTGTACCCAAAATAAAGATTGAAATTAACTCTTCTGATACTCCTAACAGTCTGAACAAAAGAGACTCTTCTTTACCCGTTGTCGTTAATACTTTTTCGACCTCACCCTTGCCCAAGGTAAAGTTTTTGGTTCTACGAAACCCTAAAGAACACATTTTATACCCTGATTCATCCCTTGTCAGTTCACCTATTTATACATCTTGTAAGTCTGAAGAAACCGATCCACATTTTCCTTTCCCTCCTCTTCTATACTTTTCATCTCCTAATGACCTTTTTCTAGAGTTCGCTTCACCACATCCTGAAGAAGTTGAAAGGTCACCACTTCGGTCCCTAGATTTTTTTGAAAACCGTCTTTTTTCACAAAGTTCATCCCCTAGACATTCAATGGCTGCTACTAGAGGAGGTGGTGTTGGAGGTGGAGGAGGAGGTGGACAAGGTCAAGGACAAACTGCACCCCCTAGTATTTTTACCAAGGTAGCAGCCAGTACGCTCCCTTGGTCCTTCCTCCCATCCTTCATGATTTACTTGAAAATTATATGAATAACTTACCACAATTTACAAGAGAAGGAGATTTAACTGCGACGGAGCACATAAACTTTTTCAATCAGTTCATTGATATCCTTGGTATTGAGCATGAAGATGTTTACTCAAGGCATTTAGTGAAAACTTTCGAAGGACAAGTAAGAATCTGGTTTTGAGGACTCGTAGTAGGATCCCTATGGTCATATGATGATTTGGAAAACGCTTTTTTAAGACATTGGGGAGAAAAGAAAGACCATCTATATTATTTGACTGAATTCGGGGCTCTAAGAAAAAGGAATTCTGAGTTGGTTCTCAAATTTAGTCAGAGGTTTAACAAACTATATCATAAGATCCCAACCGAAGTTAAACCCTCTCAACCTGTGGCAAATGAAACTTTCACAGGGGCTTTCGAACCTGACTTTGCCCTACTTTTAAGAGAAAGAAGATCTTCCACTCTGGTAGGAATGTAAGACGATGCCATAGAAATCGAATCAAACATGATANCCAACCGAAGTTAAACCCTCTCAACCTGTGGCAAATGAAACTTTCACAGGGGCTTTCGAACCTGACTTTGCCCTACTTTTAAGAGAAAGAAGATCTTCCACTCTGGTAGGAATGTAAGACGATGCCATAGAAATCGAATCAAACATGATGGAATCTAGTAAATTAAAATCCAAGGTTGAGACAGGAACCAAAGAACCTAAACGCGTTAGGGAACAAGAAGGACCCTACGGTTCTGGGAAGTTTGCGGAATAAAAAATGGATGACATGGCTAAGATAATCAAATATTTGTCAAAACAAATATCTAGAATGGAACTAGACCAAGCCAAACCTAATCCATTCGCTAGAAATCAGTTCAGGAAAAATCCTAACCCCCATACACAGCAAAAGAAAGTAAAAAACTAAGACCAAAAAATCCAAGCTCCATTTAAAACATAAAATTTTATGCAAAGGGATGATATGAAAAACTATGAGGGGCTATAAGAGGATATAAACAACCTTAGTGATGGTGACCAAGAACCTCATTTAACTAGACAAGATTATGAAATATCTCTAGACCTGGAACCCTTGTTTAGTAATGAGGAAAGTATAAATAATCTAGGAGAGTCTGCATATCAAGGAATCACCAACTCCATAATGGTTGAGCTTCAAAAAAAGTATAATTTAATGCCGAGAGAAACAAATACTACAAGTGTTCCACCAAAAAGGATTTTATCAAGAAATAAAACGAATGAGACAGTTGTTACTAAACCACTAGTTGAAACACAAGTTGCCCGAACCAAAATAGTTGAAACAAGAGAAACACAAACTAAGAAAGCAAAGAATAATGAAGCACGGGCTTCAACCAAGGAGATCGAAAAAACAGCTGGAGGTTTCAGTTTAGAAAATGAACTAAATAAAATTAAAATCCCCATGCCTTTGGTTGATCTTGCTAAGAATCCAATTTATAAAAAAGAGATTGCTAAAATGATAAATTTTTCTGATGTTGAATGTCATGCAGATGTGATCAATTTGCAAGATGAAAGACTGAAAATTATGTTTGGTCTGCACATAAAAAATACTAAGGATTTTGTTGCTCCGTTTTATATTACATTGATTGTGCATGACCACTTACTTCACAACTGCATGCTAGATTTTGGGGCCTCTCATAACTTAATGCCTAAAATTATTATGGAAAATTTGGGCCTCGAAATCACTAGACCTTATCAGGACTTATACTTGTTTGATTCAAGAAAAGTTAAGTGTATTGGCATGATCAAATATTTGGTAGTAAATCTTGCACAGATTCCTGTAAAAAGCATCCTTATGGATGTAGTTGTTGCTGACGTCCCTGCCAAGTATGGAATTCTTTTATCTAGGTCTTGAGCTGAAAAACTAGGAGGATCACTTCAACTGGACATGATGTATGCTACAATCCCGATTTTTGGTGGAAAATTTACTCAACTGTATAGAGAGACTAGACTGGAATATACTGTAAGTGACCCCCAAAACCCAAACAATTATCTAGTCTATGTTGCAGATCAGGATCTAGAAAATTGTATTTTATCAATAGATGATGATTTTGAAGAATGTATAGAAGAAGAAAGAAAAAAAATAGAAAACACAAAAAAAGTGTGTAAATATTAGAGGAGTATGGAAAATGTTTTTTGATGGAACTTTGTCTTGCGAAGGGGCAGGGGCTAGAGTGTTTTCTTTTATCACCTGGAGATGAGTATGCCATTCCCTTTTCATACAGATTACAATGGGAAATTTATTATAAAAATAACGTCTGTGAATACGAAGCTCTAGTTTTAGGATTGGAAGCTGCCAGGAAGCTAAAAATTGAACATCTAATAGTTTATGGTGATGCAGAGATAATTGTGAAACAAATAAAGCAACAATATCAAGATAAACATCCAAGGCTAAGGTCATACAAAAATTGCACCTGGGATTTGATAGAGAATTTCTTCTCGTCCTTTAACATTCACTACATTCCCAGAATGGAAAATCAGTATACTGACTCTTTAGCCAAAGAAACTACGACATTTGCGTTGCCTACTACCCTAAAAATGAAATATCATATAGAAATGAGACACAAACCTTCAATTCCAAATAATGTGCAACACTGGTAGGTCTTTGAAGATGAAGAGCATATTAAACAATTCCTAGAAATGGTTGATGAGTTCTCTGAGACCCATATAGATCAAGAGAATCAGAACGATCCTATCTGGATCATGCAGGAAGGTGAAGATCTTGAAAAGTTCAAGGATAAGATCGCAAATCACCAAATGCTTGTGCTTAAGAACAATCAGATCCCCAAGGGTCTGATACCTTTAGAGAGATTGTTTGACCAAGATGATATACCTTTAAAATCTACTTTACGAACTCAGCCTGAAGAGGTTGAAGACTAACTAAAGAAGATCCTAAATTGGTCAAATTATCTAAATACCTCCCAGCCCAAGTAAAAAATAAATACGTTGAACTGCTTAAACAATATAAATATGTCTTTGCATGGTCCTATGACGATTTAAGAACTTACGATACCTCTATAATTGAACATAATATTCCTTTGAAGCATGGTATCAAACCTTTCAGGAAAAAGCTAAGACAGATAAATCATATCCTCTTGCCAGTAATAGAAACAGAATTCAAGAAGATTCTTGACTCAAATATTATCATCCCACTTAGGTATTCTGAATGGGTAGAAAATTTGGTACCTGTCAGGAAGAAAAGTGGAGAAATAAGGCGTTGTGTAGATTTTAGGAATTTAAACCAGTCATCCCTTAAAGATAACAACCCACTACCAAAAATGGATCATGTCCTGGAAAAAGTAGTTGGAGATAACATAATGTCTATGCTTGATGGTTTTTCATGATACAACCAAATTGTTGTCCATGAAGATGATAAAGAAAAAACTGCATTTACTACTCCGTGGGGAACCTTCATGTATGAAAAAATTCCATTTGGTTTGATGAATGCAGGGGCCACTTTCCAAAGAGCAATGGATATAGATTTCATCGGTGAGAGTGATAAATTTGTTTTTATTTACTTAGAATATCTAACAGTCTTCTCCAATTCTAATGCAGAACATCTAGTTCATCTTAAGCAAACCTTTGAGACATGCAGAAAGTTCGGTTTGTTGCTTAACCCGAAAAAGTCACATTTCTCTATGCAAGAAGGCAAGATTCTGGGTCATATAGTTTCTAAGGATGGTATCAAGGTTGACCCTAAGAGAGTAGAGGCTATTGACATGATAAACGTTCCTAGAAATAAGAAAGAAATCCAATCTTTTTTAGGGAAGATAATTTTTTTGAGAATATTTATCCTTAACTTTGCTAAAATTGTCAAACTAATCACAGATATGTTGAAAAAAGATAGTGAAATGAAATGGACTACCGAAGCTAAAGTGTTGTTCAAGCAGGTTAAGAAAGCTATAAGTGAAGCGCTAGTGTTAGCTAGTCCAGACTATACTAAGGAATTCATGATATTTTCTTTCGCGTCTGAGCACACTATCACAATGGTAGTCTTGCAAAAGAACGACGAAGTTTTTGAGCAACCGATATCCTTTTTCAACAAAAGTCTCAGGGATGAAAAATTAATATACGATATACTAGGAAAACAAGCTTATGCGACGGTGAAAGCTCTTAAAGATTTCATTACATATGTGTTGCATTCTAGGATAATAACTTATGTGCCAACAATATCTCAAAGTTATCTTGGTACAACCAGACAGTGATGGTAGAAGGGGTCAGTGGTTAGCTAAAATTAAGGATTTCAATCTAGAAGTAAAACTGACCATGCTAGTCAAAGGTCGGGGCCGGGAATTTTTTTTAGCATAATCAAATTTTAGGGCACTCAGGATAAACCACATTGAATCACACGGATATATCCCAGACATAGAGGAACTTGATGATCAAACCCCTATAGTCCAGATCAAAGATAAATTTTATTCCTCTGATTGGTATCGTGATATTGTTTCATACCTCCTCACCCTTCAGTGCCCAAGTGACATGACTCCATACAAAGCAATAATGTTGAAGCTACACGCAGTTAAATACTGTATTATTGAAAGTCAACTGTATTGGAAAGATCCTCTAGGTTTCTTGCTCTGTTGTTTAACAAAACCTGAAACAGAGAATGTCATAAACGATTTTCACGAAGGAGTGTGTGGAGGACATCACGCCTGAAGGGAAATGACATATAATATTCTAAGAGTTGGATATTATTGGCCAAAATTATTTACTGATGTAAATACCAAGGTCATAGCATGCAACCCTTGCCAAATGTTCTCTGGTAAACAAAAGCGCCCTGCACTACCTTTAGTCCCAGTCAAAACAGAGGCTCCTTTTCAACAATGGGGCCTGGACTTCATCGAATAAATTCACCCATAATCAAGTGCCCAACATAAATGGATTTTAACTACTACTGATTATTTCACAAAATGGGTTGAATCCATTCCAACTCGGAATGCCACAGATTCAGTAGTTATAAAAATTTTGGAAGATAATATCCTATAAAGGTTTGGTTTCCCTCGAAAAATAGTCACGGACAACGCCTAGGATTTAAAATCTATGGCAATGATAATTTTTTGTCAAAAATATAATATTTTGTTGGGACATTCTATAGCTTATTATCCTCAAGGAAATGGGTTGGTCGAATAGTCCAAAAAGAGTTTGATGAATACAATAAAGAAAGTGTTGACCAAGAATAAGAAGGCTTGGCACATTCACCTAAAGTATGCCTTATGGGAAAACTGAATCGACACTAAGAAACATGGATGATTTTAAGGATGAAAATTTACTTTAAAATGTAGAAACCTTGGCGAATTTGACTAATCCTTCATATGCCAACTATAAAATGTTTGGCGATATTTTTGTAAAAATATTCAATTTTCTAAGGATTTTATATAGTGTGTATATTTTTTTGGCGATTTTTAAGGTAAAATAATTTTATCCTACAGAATTTGGGTGAATCATTTTTAGAATAGAGAATCATTTTTTGGGAAAAACCTTTGAAAAACAGCCCATGAGCGAAATTTAGCCCCTAAAATCATCCTTGCTAAGAAATCAATAGGCATGTCCCATTTCCAAATGGTTTATGGTACCAATGTTGTCCTTCCTATCAATATCGCTCTTCCTGTGATGAAGTTGTGGATAGATGCTAATGAAGATCCAAATGACGTGACGAGGAGGATAAACCAAATAATCAAAGTCTAGCAAAACATGGCCAAAGTTGATGATAGACTTAAAAAATACCAAGATAATATGAAATCCCTTTTCGATAAAAAAACAAAAGACTGATCTAGTTTTTAAATGGGATGCTAGAAAAGAAGATGCAGGAAAATATGACAAGTTTGATCATCTCTGGTTCAGACCATTCAGGATTGCAGCTACAGAGGGAAATAACTCCTTCCTATTGGAAAATCTCTATGGAAAACCTTTTGACGCCCCTATCAATGGGCGCTACCTAAAACATTTTATACAACAATCATGTTTCACATTACCATTGTATACACCGGTTTGGTTTCTTGTTTAAATTTGCAATTTCATTTTCATTCGTAGGTTATATAAATTTTAATTCTTCATTTTAAATGAACCTAGTTTTATTCAATATCACAAAAACAAAATATAAAATATATGTACTGCATATCATTTGTATTCCGCAGAATTTTCTGAATGTTTGTTTTTATACTCTTGTAGAATACTTATTATCAGGTGAGAAATAAGGAGGTATTAGAATCCAATGTTCAATTTTAAATACATTTGTTTTTCTCAAAACATGTGATGAATTAATAATTGGTTTGATTGAAAATGTGAATGCAATATGAGGTATGAACTTCTATACTTATTGTTCAAGCTAAAATGCTAAAAGAAATCTTATCAGATATTAACAAGGTTCTACTCATGTAAATATGGTCACCTGATCAAAGACAAAACGTATAAATCCGTAGATCTCTGAATCAAATGAAAATAAAACAAAAATGAAATAAAAAGAAAAGAAAATAAGAATAAAAAAGGGCTTAAAAAAGAGAAGCTAGATAATCAAGAAGCGAACAACGTGTAAATGAGATCCTTTTGCTTCAAATCATATGAGTCCTTGCCCTATTTATTTTTTCCTATCTTCGATTTTTTACTCTATTCTAATTTTCACTACATATCCTTAAGTCTTCATAGAAAGAAAGAATTTCGCCTTGACTCAGAAAGCTTAAAAGCATATCTTCAAAATAAGATTAGGCGAAAATATTTATATTCCTCTGATTTTAACTGAAAGAAAGTATGTCTAGGATAATATTGATAAATTTATCTCTTCTGAAAGATTTTAAATGATCAATTCGCTCAAGGCTAATCCCTGTAAATGAAAATTCTCTATAAATTCTTCCCTACAGAAAAAGATGTACTAAAGATCGGGAGAGATTTAGTCCAGAGTATAATAAAAAATGGTTGACAAACCTTCATTGTCAAATATTAAGTAGATATCATTCATGTATGATACATACAAATTGATTTCCCCCCTTCAAAATTATAAAAAAATATAAGATAGATGGTGAAAGTAAATTCATGAAACTGATTTCCCCCATCCAGTCCAAGACAAATGGTGAAAGGAAATTCATAAAAATGATTGCCCCCATTTTGTCCAAAAGAGATGATGAAAGGAAATTTGTGAAATGATTTCCCTCATTTCAATAAAATGCAAAAATGCTAATTGAAGTGGTGAAAGGAAATTCAATGGGAGAAGGTAGATAACTTCATTGAGGTATTGAACGGGCTCGCTGGCAGTGAAGCAATATCTATGTTACAAGGGAAAAAATCTCTATGGCCAAGGGAAAACTACAACAAATAGGTATGACTACAGAAATAAACTCAATTCCAACATATGCTATATAAACTAATGTGAAATATAAGAAAGAGGCCTACCCCGATCCAACGTTTGATGGCGTTCCACCATTGAGGACTTTGACCCAAAGCTTTATACTTGCAAGAAGTTATCAACAAACAAGCAGAGCAAGTATACAGTGATAATATAAAAGGGGTTAGCACATTAGATAACATAATTCATTAATAAACATTACAAACACACCCATTGATAATAATCATATATTTTCAAGATATCAATAGGATGAGAAAGGAGTATTTCTATTAATAATTGATCAGTAGAAGTGACAACAATACATACTTTTGTGTCGACACGGTTCAAAACCAAGAAACCAATTTTCTTCCAACTGGGTCTCCACCTCTTCAATCCTCCACCAAAGGCAAGCTCATAGGAAAGAGGCAATGAGGTCCTCTTAACAATAAGGAAAGAGCTTGGGGGATGAACACTGTGTTTAGACTTGAGGGACAGAGGGATGCAGACTCAATATGAAGTAATTTCTCCAGAGTAACTTTGCTCTCAAAGTTGAATTCTTTATTCTTTTTTTCCATAGGTTGGAATTGTGGTCTTATAGCCTTCAGGATGCAACTAAAGGGTCGAGTCAGAACGTTTCCAGTATATGGAAGGCCAAGGATCAGAGATCTCCAGTCGTGACATGGAAACCCAACCTCATTTTGTATTTTCTGGCACAAATCTCGATGTACGTAGTTTGTAGTGGATCAACAAGCATATACGCATCTTGCATAGCAGATAAGGAGCGTATATGTGGGAAAATGTATATTTTTAGCTCTAGATTCATCAAAAGGGGATGATAAGTCTAGAAAGGGAAATGGAAAAAGGCCCTCTGTGCAAGATAGCAATGGTGAGGCAAATCTAGGTATAACAAATTCCCCCTAATGTGTGAGATCAGTGGAGTATCTGTGATGGACGAAATACATTATAAATAACCCATAAGTGGAGTGGTAGAGAACCAACTGGATGAACTCAATTACTCATTACATTATGTACTGAATTTGCATACATGGTTGCCAAGAATAAAATGCAAATCCATGTGGAAAATATACCAAACAAGTGTTCATGGCCATAAATAAGAAAATACAAATGCAGTTACATGCAAAAAGATGTCATAGTCATGAACAAGGCCTAGTGAAACCAGTCTCAAAATAAATCTGAAGATATCTGTATACCATGGAGTACGATCTGATCTCCCATGATCATTGAAGTCAAATAGGTACTGGTCCAATGAAGGGGAAGCAACAACTCAGGAAAGTTGCGTCTACATAGTGATGTCTTCAAGTCTTCTACATTATCTGCCAAGGGTGCAAGTCTACATCATGTGAATAAATGAGTTGAGGTCGAACACGATGGGACATCATTTGATTACTGGTCATTGAGGTATACTATTAACAAATGCAAGACAACCTACCAATAATGAAAGTAGGGTGTATCAAAGAACTAAGTACATTTATACAAGTGTGAATAAAAGAGTTAGTGTCGAATGCTTGAGAAATCCATTGATCAGGAGACATTGATTTATTCTCATCTGTCAATGGTGAGAGAGTCTTCCACTAATGAATGCAAGCCTCAAGGTACTCATAAAAATCTAGGTCCATATCCATAATAAATGAGTTGAAGTTGATGGAAAGAGACCCGTTGAAAGGAGAGCATTGAGGCATCTCTCATCAGTTAGCACGAGGAACAAAGAAGGAGCTTCATGATTTAGTGGAGATCAGATGAAGAACATTTTCACTAACCAATGAACCTATGCATCTTCCATGTGTGCCAAATGCAAATGGTACACGAAAAAGATCCTCTGAATAGTAGCCAATAATGAAAAACTACTGACAAAGGCGAGGAAACCACCAATAAGTCTAATGGCATCCAAGACACTGCACGAATCCCAAAGTGTGAATAGATGTCTTGCCATCGAACACAAGGGAAACCACCCAGTCAATGATCAATGATGAAGTGTCGATTGTTGGGTTCACAGTGACCTATAAATGATGAAAGTAGGGCCAGGGTGCATGATAAGACCAAAGTATCATGCGATTCTAAGACAAAACTGTATTCTGAGGAGTGGCCGACATGCGAAGTAAAGATTTTTGAGGAGTGGCTGACATAGGTTGATAGAATTCCTTTGAACAAGAGAATGAGACATATGGTGGACTCCGACAGCATGGACTGAATGATGTGACAATTAGATGCAGGATGCATCCATAATGTTCTCTATAGGGACTGGAAGAGTAACCAGTCGGTAGAGAAAACACTCTCGTGAGATTAGCTTTCTAAGGATATGCTAAACAAAAAATTATGATGACACAAGGACTTAATAACTTTGTGCTCTGTTCAAAGGCAACACGACTACTTCCAATTACAATATAGTACTCCCTTCTCGCCCATCTTTTTTTGTTCTTTCATAACAAATGAATGCTATGATACAACGGAGGGAACAAGTGTTGCAAGTAAGAAAAACTGGTTCCAGCAGTAGAACGTACCTATGCTTAATGCAAGGGAATGCATGCAGGAGATGGACACTCGGGGTGATGTTCCCTCTAGGGTATAGGGTGTCAAATTGCGAATGATATAAACAAGGCTTTGCTTGGTTGAGGATGCAAACTTCTTAGGCAATGGTTTATAACATAAAGCGAGAACTGACTAAAGGCTGAATACTGCAAGCGAGGGCATGACATTAAATCACAACTTAACGCCAAAAAAATGTCCTTTTTTATGTCTTTTAGTCTACTTGGTGTGAAAAAGGGGTAAACTTGTGCCAAATAGACATCTTTTCAAATCCAATTTACGAGTGTGAAAAAGACAAGTTCACTCGATAATATTTTCAATTTTTGGTAACGAGTCAGAAAAGAGCTTAACTAAGACTCATGACCTTTCAAATACAATTTTAATGAGTGTGAAAGGGACAAATCACTCAACAATATTTTTGGTTTTTTAGATGAGTCGAAAAGAGCTTAAATCAAACTCGTTGGGAGATTCTAGGTGGCAAGCCATGGGGGAGGCCAAGGCTCCCATACCGATCTTTTGTGGAATGTTAGTATCTTACGAAGAATCGACACAATCTCAGGAATACCCAACGATCTCCAAGTCGAGGAGGACAAAGTGATAATGGAGGTTATCGTCTCCATGTTATATCGAATAATGTCTCTTCCTAGAAAAGACATAGATGGAGGCATTGGATACGCCACAAGACTATCCAAATCAAAGGGAACCTCGTCAAGACTTGGAGGGAGATAAATTAGGAAGAGTAAAACTCTCTCTTGTTTGAAAGGTGAAGTTATAGAAATGCTAAGGACATGGAATAGAAGGTATAAAACCATAACAAGAAGAGTGGGATCGACCAAAAATTGCATTGGCGCGACCCCTTCCTTAGACTTGTCACTCTCTGAGAGAAGAGTGGGATCGATCGAATATTGCATCAATATGACCACTTCCTCAACCATTGGTTGAATAGGATGCAAGAAAACAAGGTTAAGAGGTGCATCACCCCAAAAAATAGGATTTTTTTCGATCGAAGATTTCATCAACACGAACGCTGGTTGAACAATATGCAAGACAACAAGGTCAAGAGAAGCATCAACCCCGAACATAGAAGAGGTGTGAGTCGAATATTGCATCGACATGACCACAGGTTGAATAGGATGTGAGACAACAAGGTCAAAGGACACATCAATCCCTAAAGGAAAAGGGGTGTCATCCGAAGATTTCATTGGCATGACTGTTGTATCAACCAAAGAAGAAACAGAGTGTTGTGAAACCATAGATGCCTCAGAACCCAAAGGGTCCTTAGGTTAACCCCATGCTTTTAGTATCCCAATAGTATTAGGACACAAATGAGTAAGGTGACTTCCTTCACACATCCTGCAAAGGAATCTAGGCTTACGTCTGAGACGTATAGGCTTCTCAAACATATGAATGCCCCCAACATGACTTGCAGTGGCTGGTGACATGCTCCTAGCATGACTTGCAGAGGCTAGTAGAAAATCTCCATAATGACTAGCAAAGGTTTGTGATGTATGTGCAGTGTGACTAGCAATGACCAAACATGTTCCCCCATCATGACTTGTAGCGGTTGGTTGCAAGTCTTCAACATGACTCATAGAGGTTGTCGACCAATCTCCAACATGACTAGCAGAGGTTTGTGATATAATTCTAGTATGACACATAGTGACTGGACTTGTGTCTCTAGCATGACTTGGAGTGGATGGTTGTAGGTCTTCAACATGACCCACAGAGGTTGTCGAACAATCTCCAACATGACTAGCAAAGGTTGGAGATATAATGCCAGTATGACATGCATTGACTGGAATTGTTGATACAGGAGCATCGCAAGCAGCAAGAAAGAACAGAGACGGAAGACAACTGGAGAGCACCAGCGCACATTTTTTGAAATGTTTTGAAACATTAATGTAATAAATAAGAGAGTGTGTACTTCCATATTGTAAACAGATCTTCAGCAGTTGCTCTCATCTATAAGGTGTAGAGGCATTTATAGGCAGTTATTGTAAGTAGGTATATTTAAATGCAGATTAGACAGTTTAGAGTGTAGGAGGGAAATCCAACTATAGACACCCTCATCTTGTATCATTTGTAACATTTGCAACCTTATCAATTGAGAATAGAGCATAAAGAACAAGAAACAGAGAGCTGTGTAGAAGAGTCCATGTACAAAAGTTCTAATATTAATATATGAAGCTTTGATTCAGGCTCATGGTGTTCTAATGATTTTTGTGTATACATGTTGAATGTTATGCTCATGATTGTTTTACTCTTTCTGTTGTACATTTGATTATATTCTATGTATGTATGATTTCATGTTGAGTATTTGAAGTCTGAGAGAGTAAGGAAATGAGTTTCAATTGTTTCTCTTCTTGAGTCAACGTTCCTACAAGGAGTGCAGTGGAGCATCCGCAATGAGTGCATTGAGAGGTTCAGAGTTCATCTCTAAAAATCTTAGGAGGGATACCATTATTCTCATTTCCCGCAGAAGTGCAAGTCAGACATAGAAGCCATGCAATGTGTGCGCAGGCTGGTTGGAAGTTCAGAACTTGTCAACCCAGGAGAAGGGTTGAAAGCTGTTGTCGCAAGGAGTTGCATGGAGTCAAGAGAACTCAAATACTTAGACGTATTTGGAGAGTGCCGCAGGGAGTGCGTGCAGAAAATCTCACAGAAAATTTGAGTTTGAGAAAGGAAGCTCAGGAGGGTTCACAGCTTCAAGGTGTTGAAGAACAGAAGAGGGGTTTTGGTCATCAGGCAGAGGCCAAGTCATAGTGAGGAGGATTACTAAGCTGACTCAGAGTGAAGTTATTTGAAGAAGAAATTTGGACAGTCGGAATTCTCCGAGGAGAATCCCCAAAATAGCGAGGACTGTAGGATCTAGGGAAGTTGCAGGGGAGTTAAGCATTGGATAGATCTGCTCTTCACAGGGCATAGTCAACGTGGATCGTCAATTTCAATCTGTTCAGGTCATCAACCGGATCAGCATTTCGAGACTTCAGAGATCGGAAGGTGGAGCGGACAGAGAATTCAAGTGTTAGCATATTCAAATCCCGGTACTCGAAATTGAACTGACCGTTGGGTCAAAGGAGAGTTCACATCCATTGATCTCCTTGAAAGAGGAACCTTAGAGTTTCAGAATTTCAGGGTTCAGAGGTTTGGGAATCCCAAAGGCATAGTGAAAGATCATTTCAGTGTTTTGAAACCCCGAAGAAGTGAAGAGGAAGGGAAGGCTGGGACATTCGAAATTTCAACGAATCGGAAATTTGGGTTTCTCGACTCCAGGAGTNACATCAGGAAAGGTCAAGTGTTTACATATTTCGAGTTTTGGAGGTCTAAGAGGTAAGGCGCATGACCATGGGATTTGCGAAATCGCGAAGTCCGACATCTTGAAATAAAAGAGGAATTTCCTCAAGGTGTTTTTGTGGGTAGGCTCTTGAAAGGGAAATAGGGGAGTCAGTCAAGCTCTTGGGCCGAAAGGAAAATATCCTGTGCAGATCCCAACCTATGGGTCTGGAGTAGGGGGTTTGTGTCAAGTTTGGTATCAGAGCATAGGAAAAATTTTTTTGCTTTCTGTAACAGGGAAAAGAAATATTTTCAGCCATGCCGTCGAGAAGAAGAGACAGACAAACACCCGATCCACCAGAGGAAAGGGAAATGCCAAGAAGGAGGGGCAGACAATTACCTGAGCCGCCAGGGGTAAGAGAGATGCATGAAATGCATGCTAGGTTGGATGCCATGGAATTAGCATAGAGGCACACAGTCGGTGCTGGAGATATCAGTGATTTAGAAAGTGAAAATAAAGATGGACATGAAGGAGAAGAAGTTCCAGCAGAAGATGCAGCAAATGAATGCCTACTCAGGGCTATTGTAAGGATGGGTGCCAGGGAAAAAATGGACATTCCAGTATAT